>JAQMCX010000012.1:11997892-12029812 GCA_029814765.1 Acanthurus leucopareius
TATATATATACTGTATATATATTTATATGTGTGTGTTATATATATATATTTGTATATATACACACACACACACACACACACACACATATATACATACATATATATATATGTTATTAGACTATAGATACACACACACACACACACACACATACATATACATATATATGTATGTATCTATAGTCTATATATATATATATACAGGACAAATTTATATGTATGCTATTATATAAAAGCAGAAAGTCATAAGTTAGAAATCACACAGCCTGGTGTTTGTTACATTGTCGAACCTTGGGGACTGAGATCCAAAAATAGATGTTATCATCATACCCCAGAATGGATGCAAGAAACAATGAAATGAGATTCACATAGAATAATGAGGATGTAGAGAGGTTCGAACTGAAGACAAAAAAAGGCAGAAACTGGAAGAGTGTGTTATAGAAAGTAATGTCTTTTTCAGTGTTTAATGGCACAGTGAACAGAGATGTAATTGATTACTGTTATCAGTGGACAGACAGTTACTGTAACACAGATAAAGGCAGCCATAATAATCTGCTCTGCAATATACTGTTAGACTGATGGGAAAAGACTAATAGAAAACGCGGGAGTAAGGGAAAGGAAAAGAGAGAAAGGAACGGGAGATTAGAGTCTAAAATGAGTATTGAGACAAAGGAGAAGAGACAGAGACAGAGGAGAGCGATGAAGAGGTTCTAATAATATAATGGTGTATTCATATATCAGTGTTGTCCTTTGGAGGGAGGTTTGATCTTTCCTCACATGGCAAATGCCCACTCTGCAATCCATATTTCCTTCAGCAGCACACTTTCATCTGATGACGTTTGTTATCAATATCCATCTATTCCACCCATATGACACCCATTCATCTCCCCTCACCTATTCTTACCCTCTTCGCCCCATTTCACTCGTTGCCTCTCTGTGATCACCTGTCCCCACCCCTCCTAAATCAAGTCTCCCTCATCCATCAGACCTTCTTTTCGCTATCCTCACCCTTTTTAGTCTTTCTCATCCATTCTCCACTTTGCTGCAAAGCTCCTCTGTCTTGGGATGAGCAGAACAGACCTGAACAACGCTGTCGCTGCTGTGGTCACTGGCTAATGACAGGGAACAAGCCAAAAACCCATTAAAAAAGGTAAAAGGAGGAAGCGGGGATGATACCTCTATTAAGAGATATGTTCTTGCATTCACACAGACTGGAATGGACATTTGTGCATGTGCACCAACACTGTCTGCTTTGCTCACGAGGAGAAGCACATATGCATGCGGCCACATGCACAGAGTCAGACATACCCAGACAGAGGCACGCGCACTGAAGACATACTGCAATATTTAATGTTCCTGTGTGACTCATGTGTCCTAAAAGTCAATTCCTTGACTATAAATCTTTTGACTTTTGCAACTCTCTGTTTGGTTTAGTGGTCATCTGGGTATAAACACATACACACACACACACAGGCTTACACACACACACACACACAAGCCTGCACTGCCTCATAAACCTTTACTGTTATTATGATGGAAATCACACAGGCATGTGGAGTGAAGTCGGTAGCTGAATAAGAATCTGTCTGATAAAGTCAATGCTGTGCAGATTTGTCTGGACACATATTTTTTGCTTTTGTGGTCTACTATAGTGTTGCAACTTGTAACCTAATGCATGCCATATGCAAACTACTACATTTAAGCACTGAGTAGTTTCTAATTGATGCTCTGTGGACTCATATTTTATGATACCGCTGATAATCAAGACCATGACCTTGTTTATTACATGAAAAAAAAATAACCTGTGGTGTCTGAGTGAGTCTCACAGTTTGGTCATTACAGATTGACTTCCAGTCAGTGTTTCAGGCAAAAACATGTTTCATATGTTTTAGTTCTACCACTCTGTTTAATAAAAACAGATTAATGATCAATGCAAGTCTTCTTTTTCTTTTGTGGAATTGCCAGTCACTTTTTGGCACCCCTAGTTTTGTACTGGCACAAAACTGGTTGAAGTGCAGATCTAAACCCATTTGCAACCCAGCTGGGTACCCAATGGGAGGACTGGTGCAACAAAGGGTGTGTTTTGTAAAGATGCACTTGTGCAGTACAATTTTGAGGTAAAATTTGGCTTGAGCTTCCGCCACCTCCAACCAGGTATAAGTGCAAAGCAAAGCTTGTTTTCATGGCTTGAGTGAAAAAGAGCGCACAGGAGAGACATCTTCAAAATCTCCCAGGGTGTCCAGTGTTTTTTTTATTCCACTTTTATTTGAACCTTGAGAGGAGTCTTAATAAACACAGCATCTTATTAACAGCGGCACACTGGCAAACTATGAATTTTCTCATCACATTGTTATGTGCAACTAATACTTGGTCATTTTCTGTGAACTAACAGATAAATTTACAATCATATATTCTAGCCGAGGTTTAATAGAACAAAACAGTTAACATGTGACGTGATACCAGTTGATCAAAGTTCAAACAAAGTAATTAACATCCAGCCCACTTGTGGTCGACCACCCACGGATCAAGCAGTTTGTCAGCAAAAAAGTTCATGCAGCCATTCAGTATGTTGTTTACCTGAGCAGTAGTTTACTTTTAATTTGGGAGAAAGAAATGATGACGCCAGCGGTTAAAACGATGTCAAATACTGCTGCATGTACTTCTTGTTGACATATATTCCAAAACAAGATGAAATGAAGAGAACGTGGTAAGAAACCAAAGTTATACATTGACGGCTAAACAGAGTGAAAGTATGAGTTTAAATAGATTAAAACAGTGGTAATATAATGATACTTGAATACAAAACAAATGGAAATCCCAAACATCCAAGCTCCATGGATGGTGGAAACAAAGATGAGTGTGGCAAACGAATGGAAGGAGGAGTCACCAGAGCCTGGGCTGGCAGCTCATCACTTCACACACCTGGCTGCTGTCCCAGCCTGTTAGAGGCACTACCAAAGACCCGCCACAATCAAATTACGAGGAACACACACAGCAAGGAAGCACAATCAGTCCCCCAATGACTTCTACACCCCTTTTTCTGGAGATTCTAGCTGAGCCAGACGTCCACCCCCACCGCTGCACAGCTTGTGACAGACACTAAGCAGAACACTTTTTCTTGTGCCATCCTCACAACTAGCCTTTTTTTAAAAAAATCTGCACACATTTGGACCCATCAGATGATCCACTCATTTGGTAAATGGAAATGAATTCATTGGAATAGAATAAATATCTTCTTGTCACTGTAGTGCAGCCCGTCTGTAGATTATAAATTGACAAAACAAAAGGAAGTTGTTTCTCCTCTGCCTTAAAAGTGTGTCACTTTAAAGCTCCTCCTCAGACATGTTTTAAAGTATTTTACTTTGAAATGATTAATTGTTTGTTTAACATTATTTTCACACTTTAAAAACTGGACTGAAATCTACAAAAGGGACTTGGAGGCACATCTACTCTTTGTCCTCCAATGAGAAATTCTGGATCTATCAATCACATGCCTCATGTTGAGTCTTTGTCTGCCCCAGACTCAGATGAAGTCTGCTGGCACCAAAGTTAGCTAGCAGAAAAAATCCGACTGCATAAAAGATGTAGTTAGTGTTTTTTTATTTGTTTTTGCTGTTTCTTAATTTGTTTGCTTTTAACTGTTGGTGGCTGATATTGATAGTGGTTGAAAAATATACAATAATATCTGCCATTATGTTTAAGTAGTTGAAAATGAAAAAAGATCCAAGGTCGAGTTCTCATTCAAAACTGCAAAACTGCTGTCAAAACTTTCACTTTGTTGCTGCAAAGTCTTGCTCTCTGCACTGACAAGTCTGCTCTTCTCTGGAGATTTTGGACGTCTGCCTGTTATTAGCTTTTAAATGTATGATATTCCAAATCTGGCTTGCAAGGAGTACGTTTAAACATCAGATTCTAGTAAAGTGCACGGATATCATTCCCTTCAGTAGAGGAATGTGAAAACATCCCTCTAGAGACAAACTTTACAAATCAGTGTAGTCAAGGTCTGTCATTTTAGGGGACATAAACATAAGAAAAATGCATTTTTAAGTAGATGATATCTTTATGAGGTATTAAGGGGAATTGTTAGTGGCAATAATTAAACTAGGAATGTGTTTGTATTAAGATAAACTCACCTGGAAATGAATATCCGGACATATTTTTTGGCATGGCACACTATTTTGTAGTGAACTGTGAACATGTGAACTGTGCTGAAAAATCTTCCTCACAACTATGCTACCTTTATGATGATAAGTCATCTTGATGAATTAGAAGGAATAAGTCTGTTGATTGAGATGGCTGAGCTGCAACCTTCTCAGATTGTAGTCACACAGCTCTTTTGAGCAGCACTAAAACATGACATGGTTTTTAAGTCAAGATCATACGGCTCAGAATCTCTCATGTAGCACTTGGCAGTGATAAACAAGCCCCACACCACATTGCTGGAATATTAATTGTCCTCATTTGATAAATTACTCATCTTTTCCAAAATAATTTGTGACAAATGTTTGCATTACCATCAAAACCCCATGCATTCTACATATCTCTATGCATGCATATTTGGGTAAACAAGTTGTATTTGTCTAATTTATATACACATTAACATAAAGACTTGGCTTGAATAAATGAACCTAATAAGGTGACACAGGAAAAAACAGGAAACAGGAAAAGTAATCACTTGCACAGTTTATTTGACATCCTAAGGGTAATGGTAAGAATTCTAATTAGATTTACCTCATTGATAAAGTAGGGATTACGATTCAGCACATGAAGGATAAAACAAAATAACTACCAATGTTTCTGTAAAGTTAATAGTTGCTAATATATTTTCCTTGACGATTTACAAAAAGGGTTCATATACTGCATGAATATGTGCAATGGTGTATAAGAATGAATTGCATTTTGTAAATTACAGCAGCAGCCCATCCTTTTGAAACTGAGTGTGCTGAGCTTGTGTGTGTGCATGTGTGTGTGTGTGTGTGTGTGTAGCAGTTCCCAGCTCTGCAGGATTGACTCCATTGTTCGGCACTTTCCTGGCCATGCTTGAGGTAGTCTGAGTTTAGCTGGCTTGGTGTAAATTGATAGGCGAGCAGAAGAGAGGTTTACCAAATTTGTACAAGTAAACACTGCAATAATTTTCATGTATCACTTCAAACCAAAATGAACTGGGACTGCTGAAGATCATTAGGCTCTGCTCATTCGTAGCTTGTGGATTCTGACAGCACATTCAACAAAACAAGTAGCGCAGGAATTGGCAAATACACAATCCAGTGCTCCTGAGCTCAGGATATCAAACCTATTTGGCTCAGAGGTTCAGGTTTTTTAATCGACTTTCGGAACTTTGCTACACTTCCTCCTCTTGGCTGAAAAATTCCTCTCCTAAAGTACACTTTAAGTTACATCAGTGGATGCTTGTTGACATGCAAATCTTTGAATGTTAAAGGAGACTAGCGATGTTGCAGAGTTTGGAGCATGATTGGGTAATGGCTCTCTGTCTCTTTAATAGTTCATGTGCCTGAAATGAGTGGAGGTTCATAATTTAAGAGTTGGTTAATGCAGCGGATTTATCCTGCACTTGCACTTTGTCAACATGAAGTATCACACTTGAATCTTGCTAAATGTCAGTTAAAAGACCTTAAAATATAGCTAATTTTGGGAGCGATGCTCAGAAAACCATTTTTTAATTCGATTAAAATTCTATTTATTTTATTTTAATTGAATGAAAAATTCAGCTTGAAATAAATTCTATAATTTAAAACTTTTAATCTTATATTAAACACCAAGGTAATATGGAATAAGAAAAACAACACTGAAGCTACCCACAATTTTAATACAATTTCTATTACTCAGTGTTGATTTAGACATCAGACCTCAGCCTCTTTAGAAACGTATGTACGTGTTCTTACACACATAGACATGCTCTTGGATACGCACTAATCTGCAGAGGTCAACACAGATATAGCTGCTGATGAGCTCAGAGAGAGCCTCAGGATGTATTTTATCTGACTGAAGCACTTATGGCTCATCATCCAGTCTTGACTCCTCTGATCAACTTAAGAGGGAACCAGACGCTATCTGCCAGCAGGGTCTGCCGATAGCAGTGACCAGGGAAGAGGAGGCCATGTCTGCGATTATAGTTATTAACAATATTGACATTAAATAATAACTGAATGCAGAAACCGAATACAAGTGATTAATTCTACTGATGAACCAAGCGTCTGAAGTTCAGATGCTTCTGGATGACACTGCAGCAAAAAGTAAGGTCAGTTAGTAAATGTTTGAGTGTAATCTGAGGTGATCTCCCAAAATCCATGACTTTTTACTCCCTCATCATACCTGAGAGCTCTTGTTTCATAATTAATGATAACACAGAAATTTTCTCTAAGGATGAGAATTGTTAGTCTGACACTCATCCTGAATTAGCATCGCACCCTGCTTCATTATTCAGCGTGAAACGTTTGTAATGATGCCAAAGCAGAGGGCATTGTGTTCAAATTGAATTCAGCCCAGGCTGGATTGTCCCTACCCAATTACAGATTCTTAGTCACTCATCAGTCCAGAATACCTCTCATTGTGGGTCTTTTGTCCGTTGCTGATCAAAACTTCTAATCCACAGCTTAATCGATCTTTGCCTCGAGGAGGAATGTTGAGAAAAAGCCCATCCAATTAACATGCTTTACTTGCATGATTTGTGTGTGTTTCATCAGTCTAGCCTTGTTTGATGAAAAAATATCAGTTTAATTATCCTCCATGTCCTGTTTCCTGGGGAAGTCCTTTTATATGTTTCTCTCAATTGAAATATAAAGGAAAGAATGCTGGAGGGAGAAACTCTTTGTGTTTGTAGTTAACATAATACACTTTTGTGTTATGGGATTTAGCCTCCTTTGCAGTGTTTGGAGAACAACATTCTCCCTTGGTATTAATTGAGGATATGGAAACTCCCAATTGGTTACTGGACATACTGTCGGTGCAAAACATTAACATTAGCTGTTGCCAAGTATTAAATGATATCTCTCTGACAATAACATTGTTTAGATGGTGTGTTTGCAGTATTTGAACAATTCTAGCTTAACTGATACTCAATACCTGCACAGTTACTCCATAGTGACCCACACACACACAATCTATACCAAGCAATTGATTTGTACTACTTTTTATACATAATCACCAAGAAGAAACTTCCACAGCTTGGGGGAAAAAAAAGTTATTGCAGAGGTGTTTATAACTAAAATTCCTCAAATAGCCAGTTGAGGCTTGCTCCAAAGTTAATCAAACTTAATAGACCTTAATATTAAAATGCGCAACTCTACAGCCAAAATCAGCATGTAGCCTGTTGCAGAAAAACAGGTTTGGTTTTTAGAGCTAGTTTCTCCATTCATGTCAACTGTATAAGACTTAGATTTTATATAACACAGTCATTTGAGATATACTTAAGATAAACATTATGTATGATCAAAGGTACGGTCTCTTTGACTGACAGCAGCTGTCTGCTAGGCATTACAGTCATTAATAATGATGAATATCCCTTTAATGTCAGCCTCTTGTCCAAGTATGGTCACTTCTGGCTCCAAAAAATAACAGCTATGATGCCAAAATCAATGATTAAAAGTGGTACTTCACACACCAGGTTACATCAAGATTACTGTCCAATATTCATCACACAGTCTTTTTTTGTTTGTTTGTTTTAAACCAAAATGCCTTGGAAATGCAGACATGAATAAAGAGGGTGAGACACATCCAGAATTGTTCCTCTTTATTAGTTTTGTAATAAGTGTAATGATATAGTCAGGGCCAAGTGGAGGCAGGTCGGGGGAAAATTAGGAGCATCTATCAGAGAGACACACATAACAAAAGCAGAGCTCAGGCGCCTGACAAAAAGCACTTCGCACACTCAGACAACACTCGAAGGATTTAATGGGCATGTCAAAATAAACTCCATGTTGAAGCAGAAAGTAATATCTTTAATAAGTAATCATAAGGACTGAATGATGACAAGGAAATGGGGTATACTGTATAGTAGTTAAGTACCATAATGCCAGCTAAACCATCATGGTTAATTTTTGCTCATAAGTTTGCTTGTGTGTGTGAGTGTTTGAGTGTTGGTGCGCTGTATTCAGAGGCAATATGCTATTTTTAAATGAGTTTAATCAGCCAGTCCGTCACAACCTCAGGCATGCATTACAATCTCCCATCTGCATACTTTTCAGAATATAAATTAATTTGAGTGCCTCAACCAGAATCAGATGTAACATGTTAAACACACATAACAATAAGCAGGTACATGAGAACGTATCTACGATGATGAATATATGATGATAAACGCATCAATAAGTCCATATATAGAAACTGCAGAGAAACTCAGCAAAAAAAGCAAACAAAGACGAAGCCATATTTTTGAGTGTTTTCATTTCTCCAACAAAAACACAATTGTATGCAAGTGTGCAAACACACATGCTGGTACTCTCGCTCAGGTTAGACAAACACAAACTCAGGACATCACACAGATTCAGGAAGGGATGGTGTTATACATTATAAAATGCAACTCCTGCTTATCTCATCATTGATTAAAAGGGAAAACTGGCCCTGAATACCATCTACAGCCCAAAATGGTTAGTAATGAATAAATCATAGCTCTTATCCCAAACAGCAGAAGGAGAAAATGAGCAATATCCTAGAAAGCTTTAATTTTTTTTTTCTCCCCAGCGTAAATATGAAGGGTTGTTTAGTGAATTCTAAGCAGATGCTTACCTGATTGGAATTTGATGCACAGCAGCAAAGGTGGAGTTATGAGGAATCCGGTGAGAGAAACGCATTAAAATACCGCCGTTAATTCCACCATGAAGAGTAATTTAAAAATACTGTAGACAGTACATCTGAAAATAAATTGGCTGTGTAATTTGGCACATATTGACAGATTAAAGCCCATATGAAGAGAAGGGGGAGAAGTTATGTTCGTTGCATGCACTTAGATCGCACATTTCAAGGTTTCTCCTTGCATCCAAACAGATTATAATGAGTGATCAGGTACCAGGTACATTTTACCCAAGGACTTTTTTGTCAGATTGATACTACAGATAAATCACAGCATGTTGCAGCGGCAGGTTGCATATTTTAAAGATGCCTAATTGAAACAGTTAATCAGCCCAGAATATAGATAAGTTTATTTTTACCTCAGTCATTTGCAAGCAAGAATTGGACAAATGACTTCCTATTTCTCTAAATGATGGAATGAATCGCCCTATTTAAAATGTAGGTTATAGCCATTGCTCTGATTAATGAATTCAAGAGAAAAAAGTGTAAATGCATGCACTCATCCCAGACCCAGATGAATTTCCTTCCCTTCTTGTGTTTCCTTCTCATCTGTCCCTGAAAGCGAAGAGCTTTACCTCCTGAAACAGAATAAGCTCAAATAAACAACCACATGACACAGCCTCACACTGGCTTTCTTTGATTGCCAGTTGTATTAGTTTGCAAGGCATATTATCTTTTGCACCGCAGCTGTTATATCTCATATTTGTACAATATGCATGACCAGCAAGAAGGAGTGATGTAAAAAAGAAGTGTAAGAGTCCTACAATACAGATCTTGGGAAGCAAAAATAAATAGGTAAATAAATAGACTATGATTTGTGATCAGTTTGGGAGAAAACATTTTTTTTTTTTATATCAGCAATATGCCCACACTTGTTTGAAATTTATGTTTGAAATCTCTCCAAGCTTGGTTTTGTTAAAAAAGATCACAGACAGGAGAATTGATCAAGTCTCTTTTTCCCATAGATATTCTCAATGACAGATGGTACAAGGTGATGACTACAGAGCGGTACGCAAAAAGCACAGCTGCTGTTGGACAAAAAAACCCCAAAGCAAAGCAAACCAAAACAAAGTTTCTTCAGTTCATGTCATGGCAGATGAATACAGTCAAAAAAAGAAGGGAAGGACCCAAAAATGGAGACTGAGAAAACCAGTTCAGTGATTTCAAACAGTCACAAAATAGGTAAGGGTCAAAACCTGGAAGAAAGTCCAGACAACAAACTTATTAAAAAAGGCTTTGGCAAATAATTATGCAAGGATTGTTCAAGGATTCAGTAAAGGGACAGGTATGTTACAGGTGACAGGGTTTTGGAAAAAAGAAAATGAGAAGCAGGAAACAAGATACAGGGTCCAGAGAGTTAAAAAAAACAAAGTGCAAGGTTGAAAAGACATTTCTGACAATTTGGCAAGGAACAAGCAGGAAAGAGCTGGTTAAATACTGCAGCACCAACGAGGGAGAGTGCACACAGGTGAGCAGGTGGGCGGGGCCAGCCAGATGATGGATGGAAAAGGGGTTATTGCAGGGCAGGAAGGAGTGGCTGATTGTGGGATTGGGACAGGAGAAAAAAAATGGAGGGAAACTAGAAGACAGGAAGAGAATGACAATGAATAGTTTGAGGCAGTTGAAATGTCGCCAGGAGGGAGGAGCAGAGAGCTAAAATATGTCAGATTTTTTGTAGTAAAGGGACAACTTTTACAAAATAATTTTATATCACATATCACATCACCTTCCAGTGAAAAAAGAGTCAAATATTTAATTTAGGATCTTGGTATTTAATTCCTTCACTCCTTTACCTTTCCAACTGGTCGTTTTCTTACTCAAATTTTGCCCGGAATGCTTTTTCCTGTATCCCAAGATAATTGGAGGATGATGGACGATCTTTTGGAATTTCATGAGCAAAATTGTTTTTAAGCCACAAAATTCCCTGTATTTTTGAGGATGGTCAGAGCCAGACTCCACACCATAGGATAAAAAAGGTAGCTATTACTTTCTATCACCAGAATATGATCCGGAATGACTCTTCCTATTGCACACTGTGTTCTGCAGCTGCTGGAGGTTTTGCAATCCATTCTCTATAGCAACCGGTTCATTTCTCAATCTGTTCAAAACTTCTTTCTCTTCCCTCCAGCTGGAATGTAATTTCCTTTGAGTTGAGACTGCGGTCTTCCATTTAGTTCCTTTTTTTATCTTTTGCTTTTACTTACTTTTTAGAAAAAGGACTTTGTCATTGTGACAGAAGAAATTAGTTTGTCCTTTCAGTAGAAGCCTTAATAGTAAAGTTTTTAGTAACCTCACGATTTAATGAAACCTTGACAGTGGGTAGTTCAAGTCCCATTTTTAGTGGCACCCTGAAAGTGTAATCAACCAATGCTGCCATGATGTTAAAGTTTGTCCATATTGTCAAACGTCACAAAGACAAATGAATCATAAACACACTACAAACAACACAAACAGAGATTAGATGGTCCCCATAAAGCCAAAATGAAGTGTCAGCATCGTAATTGTGACCCCAGCACCTGAGCAGTCCATTAATATCAATTTTATTTATTTATTAATTGTTTTCAGATTTGCGTTACTTGTGTTTTTGTGATGGCGAGCTTTGCGTGCAGTGATTAACAGTGGTGGTTTAAACACAATCTCACATGTGATTATGTGCCAAATTGAATGTGATTGTGAAATTTAATTAAGAAAACTGAAAAGCGTGCTCTAATTTACTCAAAAATTGACAGTTTTGAAGGCATTTCCGAAATAATTTTATAAAGCCATTTGAAACAGCCAGAAGTCTGGATGGGAAAAAGCTTTTTAAATCACAGCTGTCTTCCCATTGCATGCTCAGAAGCTATTAAAATGTGACTTGCCTGAGTTTCCTCTTAAAAATCCATGTAAGGACATTTACTTACTTGATTTGTAACATTCATTTGGCTTATTGGGCATTGATGACTGTTAGGTTAATTTTTTTCTCCACAGTGATTTCTTCATTCAATTCTGCACATCCTCCAGTGCAGGAACTGCCACAGAGGCCAAAGATCAACATATTTTCAAGCAGAGAGCTGCAGCTAAGTCTTTGGCTGATTAGCAGATCAGAGACCACTCACTCCAAGTTTTTGAAGAGGTGTTCAGACTGAACACCAAGGGAATTTTACAGGCGATACAAGGTCAATGGAAAGATGTGAGTGAACACAAGCAGAAAGCAAAAGAAGCCTGATGGCTTGGTCTTAAAAAAAGGAGAACATTTAGTTTATAGTATGTTTCAAATTCAATTCAAGCTGTGCATTGCACCTGCATGCACACATGAGTCTAGCCAGCTGTTAGTGGGTCTTCACTGTCATTTCTACTTGCTAAAGTAGAGGCCTCCAGTCCCTCTGTTTCTGTGCATGGTTCATTTACGGTCCAAATGGGAGCATCTCTCTGTTAAAATAAGCCCATTGATATTTCCTTGATTAGCTGGTGCTTGATATCACAGGTGGTATCAGTTATAACACAGCAGTTCAGGAGTCTGGAGGACATCAGGGATGTCCTCTTTGTCTTTAACTCTTCACTCGTCTTTAACCACAGTGCATTTAGTCATGTGTATGTGGCTGTGAATGAGGTTATCTGCAGCTGTGTGTGTATGTGTGTGTGTTTACAGATGTGAAGACTTAGCAGGGTACTAACCACCTGGCGCTTGATTGGCATGTTTGCTGCGTAGCAGGTAGCATGGGCTCGTCTCCAGAGGCGTCATTACACAACCTTATCCCTGTTATACTTTCTTAAGTTGATTCATTTGTTTGATGGTTAAGGACATGATCTCTTAGAATGGAAAGTCTTTAACAGTAACATTGGTTACTTGTATTGTGCATTTCAAGCAAATGTCTCAGAATGAGCAAAATTTGTTGTTATTGGTTATTATGGTTTCTAACATGAAAAACATGGAAATAGTACACAAAATCACATGCCTTTTTTTAAATTTAGGCAGATAATTGTAAATGTCGGCATCACAGTAATTGTCATTAATTCATTTAACCTGTGGTAGGGCCTAAAGTAAGTAGAAAATGTATGGTGTATGTGTCGCTGTGTATATGTGTGTCCTCGCGGGTGCTCGTGTGTGTGCTATAAACCCCTGAGCCGTGAGAGCTTATAGCTTTGAGGGCCCAGCCCCTCCAATTATAACACGTTAAAGGCAGAATTCTCTTTACTTCTTTCCGCAGGGAACCGAGAGAGAAGGCTTGTCTAGTTTCTCACTCTACCCAGAGTAATAATTACCTGAGATAATTACTTTCCTCTCTCAAGCAATTAATGCCAATTCCAGGGGCAATGGTTTGGGACTGAGGCAAGGACTGGGGTTATGCACAAGCTTAGAAATTAACAGCAGGGAAGCTTTTATTTTTTTTTTTTTACTGTCTTTATTAAACACTTTGAGACATGAAACCATGAAACATGCAAGCAAGGGCAGGCTGTAGTGAACTGTGTAACAGAGGGAAACATAGCAGGGGGAGACAAACAGAATGAAGGTAATTGGAACAGATGTTGGTTAGCTTCATTCCCCATCAGAATATTGTTTCCACTCCTCTGGTTATCCAGTTATCCCTTAATTTCTGAGTCAAAGAATGCATGTAAGTTCATGAAAAAGGTAAAAACTTCACCGTAGCACTCATATAACTCCACAGGTATAAAACAAAACCTATCCATCATCCGACTATGATCATATAAATGACTGAAACAACACTTCTTACAGTGCCACGCGGAGCTGTATTCAAATGGGATCAGGATCAAAACCACACTTGGCTGTTTCTGGTCCTGCTGTGTGTGAGTGTGTGCATGTTTTTGCATATGTGCACATGTGCGAATAGGCAAAGCTGATAGCCGTCACATGCAGCTGCCACCCTGGACTGAGCGCTCATACGCTGGTGCCAGCGTCTCATCATGGGGTATGCAAAACACTGCGAGAGAGTGACCCACACTCAAAAGCATTTATTCTTTCTCTTGGAATTATGCAGCTCCAGAGATAGAAAGACACACAGCAGGGTAAGATGAACACTCAGCCCATTGCACGGCACCTGATCTCCTCCGCAGAGTAGTTATCATACTGTATTAATGGCATAGGGTGTTAGCAATACGGGTTTATACCAATGAACAGTGTCAGACAGGCTATATAAGCAAGACATGTTTTCCCAGTTATGCATAAATCAGTTATATTCTGTTGCCTTTTGAATGTTTTTCCCTTGAGAAAAAAACTTATGCACCAAGAAGTCTTTTTAAAGCATAAACCTATGTTATAATGCAGCACAAACAAGTGAAGATGGTTTCCCAAAGGAGAGATACACACATAAAACTTACCTTTTATTGTCTACTTCAAATGTATACTGTTCTTTTATATAATAGGGATAGCAGCAAGAGTAGTATTATTTAATGATGTTTGGAAAGGTACCCTTTTTGCTCTTTAATGTCACTTCTCATAATGGTGTATGTCATATAGACTCTGACTGCAACAACTGTAGGATTTACAGATCGTTAAACCAAATGGTCTTGTGTTTACCATACAAATAATGACCTCTTACAAGCTTTTACATATATTCCATAAATGTTCAAATTCCATGAGTCCGAGCTGAAATAAATAGCCATCCTACGAACCACCCACATATTTCTACATACCATATTCTCAACTAAACTGTACATTTGAGAGCAAATACAGATAAAAATGGCAGTGATAACTCCTGGATAATCGTGAGTAACCATTATCATCAAAACATATTAATACAAAAACAAACTAAAACTTCTCTATAAAGCAACAGATTTCACTAGCAGCACAAACAAACACACCCTCCAAACTTACTAAGTCAACACTCTCTGACACTCATAAACAATCAGTTTCATTAACGTCAGTTTGATTAAATGCCTGTTGTGGACCTATCGAACTACAGTCTAATTGTGCCTCATAAACTGACAAGTCAGAGTCCTTTGTAAATTGTTCAGTGCCCATTCCTTATTTTTCACAGAGTGCATACGTTATCACAGCTGAAAGAAAAAGAAAAAAACATGCACACGGAAGTAACCATATCATATATATAACATATGGAGAGACATTAGACCCTCCAGTAATTAATTTTAACAGAGTAAGACACACAAATGTTTTCTGTGAGGAACCTGGGAAGCCTTACAGGAACATTATTACATTCATGCATGACAGAGAAAGAAACGGAGACATGGGAGGTCGATGGGACGGACAGCATCACAGTGGGAGATGGCATTTAAAATGTATAGCTGCTCTTGTTGTTGTTGTTTGTATCTCATTATGCCATGGAAAGCAAAATGACCACATTGTGTCATCAATAGTGAGTAAATGACAGTGAGAGAAGGAGTGTCACCTTTAGAGTACGCATGAAACAATACCTGTAATGGCTCATTGTCTCCATGATAAACACAATGAGCCTGTCTTTTTAGGCTGCTTTTTGGCTGCCAGGAACAGATAATGTGCTTGTTAAATATTCATCTAATTACTAAAGATGAAGGGCCTTTCTTGTGCCATGAGGTGACATTTCAAATGCCATTCAATAAATCCTCAAGTCTAACCTATTGCTTAACTGAGCTCTTATTTCAGGTTCAAATAGATCAGGTGAAAATTTAATGATCTCCAGAGTGAAGTACTGCAACAACCAGCAGGAAAAGGACGTGCAAAGAGGACTTGAATATAGATTTTAAAATAGAGCCGATTGGAAGTTTGTTGATAGCAGAAAGTAGTCTGAAAATGTGCAAAAAAGAACGATCATATGGCAGTATGATAGAGCAGCAGGATTATGATAAATGTCTATTCACAGCAGGAAGAATCCCTATAACAGACTTGTGCCTTGTGCATCATAAAAAGGTGAATGAATGTGAGACAAGTATTAAAAAAATAACACACACTTTCATAGGGATCTGGCCTAAGTTGAATAACAGAAACTTACAGTGGCTGAATAGGCAAAATTAAATACATCCCTTATAGCATTTCTGAAATATATCCCTGCTTCAAATTTATTTCACAATTTTCTGGTTCTTATTGTAATATGAATCATATAGGCACAGTGGAACAATCACTGAAAAGTGTTGCACACACTGTACCTTACACTGAAACAATGAGCTTAAAAAGGTGGTGATTTAGATGCACTTTTGCTGCTGTCAAAGAGCTTTCACTGTGAAAATAGTTTATGGCTTTTTAGTGGAAAAGAAACTGTTTTATGCCCATTTTATAAAGCATACTGTGTGTGATCAATTGCAGCGTGATTTTAGTAAAAGGTCATTTTCAGCTGTGTCCTCTAAGGAGAAAGTCCTCAGTAGAGAAATAACAGCGCTGGTTGTTTGTTCAAAAGCCTGAAAAGATCACAACTTAACAGTAAGTGTTCAGGGCTGACTGGCTGTTGAGGGCGGATATATGTATTCAAGGGGGTCGGGATGAACATACTGCAGGATGAAGAAGTCACCAGGTCTGGCTGATCCAGCACAGATTTAATGGAGGTTGTATAAGCACTTGGTGGTGACCAGAAAAAGGAGGAATGAAAGAGGTATGCATAGGACAGGATGCGTGGATGTGAATTCGATAAGCAGAGGAAGAGAGACAAACAAACAACAAAGAAGGGGTCAAAGAGAACAGGAGGCTTGCCATGTGATCAGAAGGGTGGCTGGTTTTTAAACTTATTATGGTTGAGCTTAATATAATAAGCCATTAGAGAATATAATATAATGGTCACTAGAGAAATAGTTGCTATCTTTCTGAGGGTGAAAGTGTGATATGCATCGGTGGTGGAATTATTATTGTTTAATTATACTGTTGCTCTTTTGTGTCTGTTGTGTCTGTAAAACATGCCAACTTGTTTCTCTTTATTTAATCCTGTAATTATAGTGAGTGATTCTGTGTATTACATGTTCATGATATTTACTTTTTTTCTAATCAAGGCTTTACTCTTTCTGTCATTCACTTCCTGATTAACATCATTGAGAACTCTTGATTCAATTTCCTCTGTAATTCTTAGTTGTTGTTTTTGCCAAGATATGAATACATACTGTAGAAAGAATATATGTAAACTAGCTGTTGTTATATAGAACAACTGCAAGTGATGCATCTGTGCTGTAATGTCACAAACAAGAACTTTAATTACAGCAGATGAAGTGACAGAGGATGAAAGGCAAAACATGAGAACAGCATGTAAGAGTGACCAGAGATGTTTCTGCTTGTGTGAACAAATGCTGTTTTTCATCATTTCAGTGCCTGATCTGTTAGGTCATTTTATTTTGGCTTTTTTTTTTTGCATTGGTTCACTCATAATGGGTTGTTATCAGCACTGCACCACCCAGTGGCTCAGAAAGGCCTCGGGCTTACAGCATGAAGCAGTCTCGTTATCCATTCCTGCTCAGTGATCACAGTGTTTTCTGTCGAGTAAACAACAACAATCACACTGGGAAAAAATCACTTTAAAAAACTCCAGATTATTATGACAATCCAGTAAGTTTCTCATTTAAATTCAGACCAGGTTTTTAGCCACTGCAGTGTCTTTTAGACCCTGACATTTCTCTCGGTGAATCACAGTGATTTTAGGTCCTGTGGCGTTGTTTACGTTGGCTAGGTTCATCTGCATACGCTTTATAAATTGCCTTCCTCGCTGCACCCTGACTTTTAAAAAAACTTGACATTCAAGCAGGGTTCTTTCTCTTTAAAGAATACAGAAGATCATTGGATTATTTCCTCATCTTTTCAGTTTTCACTGGTAAGCATACATAAAAGCAGCTTAAATGGCTGCGAGCAATTTCAGCACGTTCGATCTGTCAGATGTAACAACACATACTGTATGAGAGAGTGGAATCATATAAACAAGCAAGGGCATGTATGATTAAAAAAAAAAAAAAAACATAAATACACACACACAGTAAAACACAGATACATGCACCAGCATGAATTTCTGTGCTTTGTTTTGAAATCTGCTCCATGGCTTTAAAATTTGGATTATTCGTCCCTCCCCCCCTCCAAAGCCTCATCTCTTTTCTTTTCTTTCTTTTCATGGACAGAAAGTCATCTGGCACAGTAAAGTCATCTGTAAAGGAGCCTGATGGCCAACAATTGATGTGCCAATCCTGTCTAGACAGCATCACTTCATCCAATTATGTTGGGAATACAAACATGATTGCAACAACAATGGCAGGATTACCAACACCAAAGAGAGAGAGAGGAAGAAGTGGAGGAAGACAAGAGGATGAGGATGAAATTAACAAAAGGAAGATAGATGGCTACAAGCCTGGGCTGTAAAAGACATGATGGTATCAATACTGAGAGATATGGATGTTATTTAGAGGGAGGAACAAATACAAATAAATGTAGCCTTGGCATCGTGGTGTCATTGAGTGGGCATCAGAGAGACCAAGGCTCGTAATTGAGTTCATATGTGCAGCAAAGAAAATGTCAATACGAGGACAATAACACACACACACACACACACACACACACACACACACAGACCTTCACAAAGATGCAACACATTCAATTTGCTGCTGCACAGCACAAGAAGAACAAGCAGAAACACGAGCTGCAATTTTGTTTACTCACAAATTCTATAAGTAATCTTTGATCAACAGTACGACCATCTTTTGACTTGTATCTCAGCTTTAGTTAGCTGCACCACAAGCTCATCTAATCATTTTGATTTCTGTCAAACTTTAAAAGAAGACTTGACGGTTTTATATGAGAGGCGTTTTTAAAAAAAGAAGTAACAAAAGTAGAGTCTGCTTGCCTAAGGTTGTTTGTGCTGTTCATGTTTAGAAAGAGCATTTTAATACAATACTGTTTTGCAAAATAAATGCAAGTCCGACATATCAGAGCTTCCCTCCAGCACATGAATGCATCACAACAGTTCGTGGTGATAAACAAAAGAAAAAACTGGAAAGCCAAGATCTGAATCACCACACTGATTGAGCCAAAGTTTAAAACTTTTAAAAAAATTTCAACTTTTTAATAAGTCCTGGCAAAAATCAGACAGACAAGAAAACATATTTCTCTCCCAGCTTGATTAAAAATCATAAAAGCATGCCAGTGTGAACAGTTAACCACTGACAACAATTGTCTTTAGGCTTCGCATCCTCTTTTATCTTTTTCCATTCATGTTCTCATGAAAATTCAGTGTCGTACACAGCAGTGATCAATTAGGTTACGTTTCCAAGAGATCTTCCCAGTAGTTTAATAATCCATGCCCTTTAGGGTTTTTTTGCGTTGGAATTAATAAAATATCGATTATTCATGTGACATTTTGTGATGCAATTAAAGCCGACCTGGTCCAAAATGTAAGAATGCAGTCTGTGATGTCTGGTAGTTGTGTGAAGGTTTTTTATTTAGTGTGTGTGCTTGGCAGCGGGAGGGGGGGGGGCCTGTAAAGTTGCTGATGTAATGTCTGATGACCACCGCCTCCAAAAGAAGGCACCCCGACAAACAGTTAAAGCAGCTTCGTGCATAGCTCAACCTCCTTTAAAAGGCTGAAACCGGTCTGTAATTCTATTGCTCAGATGTGTGAATGTCAGTAGGAGGGGTGTGTGTGTGTATGTGTGTGTGTATCGGCATTTTTGAATGTGTGTGTGTGTGTGTGTTATTTCTTTTATTCCTCCATCCCCTGCCTTATTTACTGACTCTTTCTGTTGCGCAGACTTGACTTGGAGCTTGTGAGAGACATCTGTCCATTCGACTCAGAAATGTAAATGACCTTGCCGCTCTGTCTCCGCAAGGTCGTCCACCAGGTGTTTTCCACTTCTTTCCCTTACTCTTTTAGTATTCCAGCAGTCAGTTGGTGTTGGTTTGTGATCCACAGTACAGTACTTTCTTCCTTTTTTTAGCTGCCCTCAGTGAGATGATGCAACCTCCTCCACACTTCAGTTTTGCTGATTTTTTTTTTTTTTTTTTTTTTGGCCAGAAAAACTGGGGCATTCTTCAGATGCATTTGTTAATAAAGGTCAGTATGTTCCTAATGGTGACTGTTCTGTTTTATCTGTGGAAGAGAAGCTCAATCTAAAAGAAAATACAAAGCATTCAACCTTCAGTTCCTGAACTAGATAAATAGCACCTTTGCATGGCCTTCATTCTCTCTCTACCTGCTTTTCAGCGTATAACATCTACTTTTCAAGCACTGTGTTTGCAAAGTCTTGAATACTTTAATCCTGATCGTGCTGATGCTAAAAGCCGATGTTAAGCAGGTTGTTATGGCTGTGAAATTAACAAGATCATGGCTGTCTACTGAATACTGCCATTGATGGGGTGAAGCACATGAAAGGAGGTGGGAGACTACTGCAGCTTAGCTCTTGTGAAGTAATGTTTAATGGATGATTACTGCAGTTCTACACTGCTACTATTTTGCCAAGATTACATTAAATTAACAAAATTTTGAGTCGCATTCTGCCTCCTGCTTCACTTCATATTATTTTGTTCTGCCGGGTGTCAAAATCTGGATGGGCTGGAATATTTCCTTGTTAAAGAGACACTGCTAGTGATCCCATCGCTTCTGTAACTGCAGCTACACAACTCACAGTCTGACAGGAGGGATCACCACTGTAGGTAAGGAGCTGTGTTGCCTAAAAGGATGAATCTGAACTGTGACTGTCAGTGAAGAGATTCAGCCAATTATTTTAGATTCAGGGTATTAGGGATCACTTATAATTATCCAAAGTGCACGTGCAACTTTGAAGTCAACAAGCGTTGCAAAACAACAGTCTATACAAATACACACTTCACAGGCCACCTTTGAGCTAGATATATGAAAAATTAATTCTAAAAGCACATGAGTCTTTCCAGCTGCTGCTGTTCATTTTTTTTGTTCTTCTGACAATAGTACTTGTGATGTATGACTTTTCTTTATGATGCAATGCCATTAAAATTTGAAATTACTTTAATTGTATTTGCATTATTGTTCTTAGAAGAGTAACAGATGTGGACCTCATTTTCAATGACATCGTGAGAGGGATTTTTACAAAGACAAGCACTGTCTAAGCTTTGCAAATTGCAGTAAAAAGGACTTTGTAACTTATGTAACTGACATATTTTTTGATTGGTTTAGTATTGTAGGATGTTGAGAAGGAAATCATTTCCTGGTTTGATGAGTTACACACATAATAAAGCAATGCACAATTAAAATTAATGATATGCATCTAAAACACTGATAATTATTTCAGAATGTTGGGCTCTACAGAATTCATGGTTTAGTCTATTCTTTAATAATTTATATTAATTTATGATATTAATTAGTGAAACTTAGTGGTTGTCTGCTGAATTTTTAACAATGCCAGCAGATCTGTACGACATTTCAAGCACAATATCATAAAAGCACTGCAGTGTTAATGACAAAGACTCAATTCCTTCTTGTGATGAGATTAATATGATCCGATTTTGACATATTACTTGTTATTACCTAAGTACTATATCTCTTTCACTGAAAAAACGGGACAGCAGCTGCACGAGGGGAAAGGCATTAGAATTTCGGAAGGACCAGCATGCCAATAAAGTCTTTCTGCATTTTAATTAGAGCCAGATCATTAATGAGTCATCTGAAAGTGCGCACTCTGAATGAACAACTCCTTTTTAAAATGTGGCATTGGCTGCCTCAGAGGCCAGTGTGCTAATAGAAAAGTTAATTACATCAGAGGCATTCATGTTAATGTATGTACTTTGACAGAAGCGATATAATAAAAGGTTAGAGGAGTGTGTTCCAGTCCCCTGATACCAGACACATTTAATTGCTTTGTCTTTGGTTCCACAGTCAGTCATCTTGACAATGTTGTAAAAAGCAGTTGTAGTTGTATATTAATCATGAATGGCTTTTTAAGCTTTGTTAAAATAGAACGTGTAGTTTTGTTCAACTTCCTGTGGTGATTTAATATGAATATTACATGTGTTTCAATTGGAATATAATACGTGCAGTACATGTGTACAGAGTTGATGTTTAGGCTGTAAGCCGTCACCTACAGGCATGAAACACAACGATCGACAGACAAAGAGAACACACAGAGAAAGTTGTTATAAAAAATTTCTCTTCACTCGCTACACCCAAGAGACCTGAAGCTTACAGATGAATGATGCAATGAATCAATGGTTGGAGGTAAAGTTTGAATAATTTGTGAGGAGGCTGCAATGTGTTGTGTTATCATTAATTATTACAGCTGTCAGGATTGGACATTTGGAAAGCCTGTCCTCTAACAGATGGGATCTGTTGGGATAAATGAGACTGATTGGCAGCTATGTGTCTTTTTATTTATTTTACAAAATGTGCCAGCAACAATAATGCAAAGTTTCAGTCAGCTACTTCAGCATCAAGAAACAGTTTGACTTTGTAAGAGTCACAAGTCAACATTCAACAAAACTTGCAGAAAGAACAAGATGTGGTGGCAGCAGGACAAGTTCTCCTGTTTTTTTTTTAATTTTTATTTATACACATCCAAATTAAAATGTTACACAAGTTGTCTTATTACAGTTTTTCGTAAAGTGCGGGTTTAAACAATGCTTTTTTATTTATTTAATAAACAGACAAAACAATTTCCTCATTAGCCAGCACACGGTGCCAGTCGAAAGGAAAACCTTTTCTTTTTACAGGCATAAACCTTGAAAGGAACCTGGCTTAAAGGAGAGCCAACCTCTGCTGCAAGCGGTCGAGCCAAGAGAAAGAGAGAGAAGGAGAGAAGGAGAGAAGGAGAGAAGGAGAGAGAGATGCACAACAACAGCAATAATATCAATAAAAAATATGATGGTGATATTAAATTGTGACTGGTAATAATAACAACGTGATATAGTTGTGACTTAAATGACAATACCAGGACTACTAAGAATCCTTCTACTACTACTTCTACTACTAATAATTATGAAATGATAATGATAATAGTCTTTTCCATGTTAATATTAATAAATAGTGTAAAAACTCTTTGTAGTATAAGCAACAATGATCCATCATACATGGGGACCTGTTAGACAAGAAACAAAATTTTGCAAAAATACAAGTTTTGCTAACAAACTGAAAAAAAAACCCAAAAACATTTTGATATTAAATATGTGTGAACAGTGTTCAAAAACAAAGATGAAAGACTCTGACTGGTGAAAAAAGGATTGTACAGCTGCGGGCAGAGCAGAGAGAAGTCCTTCACCACTGCAAAACTACTGGGAGATCTTCTGATATTGCAGAGGGAATTGCAAGGGGACGTGGCTTCCAGCTGACGGACCTGAAGCTGGCTTGAAGGTTTTAGCGATGCCGTAGATGTGACGCAGAGCAATACCCATGGACCTCAAACTGGCAAATCCTGGCAACTCAGGGTGGCAGATGGTTTGGGGTAAAGCGGTTTCTTTTAATTTCCTCTTTGTTAAAATGAATGTGCTGAAATCTGATCAAAAAATGGTCAAAATGGTCAAGTAGTTCTATTTATGATGTGTATTTGAGATGTTTGCTCTGGTCATTCTGGAAGGGTCATTCTTACACCGAAACCATAAAGGAATAGCCTCAAAGGAATATTTCAAGACTTTGGAGTGAGACAGAAAAAAAGAGGCTGGGTTTGATTCTTCTGGCACCTTAGAGAGACAAACAGACCGAAATACTAATCCGTTTATAGAATCTCAGGGAGCCACAGACAGACAGACAGAGAGACTGAGTATGAATGTTTCAGCACCTTGGAGAGAGACAGTACAAGCACCAGATTGCACTAAACTGTACTGACCTAATTAGCATGACTGGTGTTTCTAAATCGCATGCAGAGCTGGTCCCTTGTGTATTTTTACTATTTGCTCTCCACCATATTATTCTAGAGAACAGCTAACTTTAGCATGTAATGCAAATTTCAATATTAGACCCCATTGTTGGATTATGATCAAATGTCTGTGCATCTATTGCATCCATATCAAGTCTGTACATATGTGTATCTCATAAATAAACAAAAAAACATCGTATGGTTTTAAACACAGCCACCAATTGGTGAGATACGTATCACTTTCTGACGTGTTTAAACTTTAATAACTTTGAATCAAAATATAAATGCATGTGTATAAGCATGTAGTAAAAGATGCATGGTTTTTAAAGAGTCCTTTCATTTTATGTGAGAAAACCATAATTTCATTGTTCATAACTGTGAGGCAACATTGTTGGAGCACTTTTGTTCGCAGCATTGTCATGCCAGCATGGAAACAAGCTAATATAATATAACGACCATATTCACATGATTTTACACTAATAGTCATTTTATTTGAAAATTATGACATTGAGCTTAAAGAGAGTCAGGAAGAGCAGATCTCTGAATAAGATTTGAGGGGCCAGTCAGGGGCAATCAGCAAAGTTATGTTTATGTCTATTGGACACTGATGTCCCACTGTCAAGATAAGAGGAGAGCTTATTGTAATGGCAATGTGCTCCACTGTACTGTAAGAGATACAGCAGTTTAAGGGAACAATGTGATCCCTTACCAAGCCTTTATGTTAGTGTATATAGCAGGAGAACAGCAGTCGGTGATATTAGAGTGGGCAGTACTCCCAGCAGAAAGCCTTCACTGCTGAGCAGAGAGATAGAGAGTAGGACAGATGGGTGGGTACAGTGGACAGAGAGCGGGACATAAACCAGATTAATCATCTCATCATGTGTGATTAATTTGGAACTGGGAACCATTGGCAGGGTAACACAATGAACCAGACACCCCATTGACAGGTCAATATGTTTACACTGATGGATCTGCTCTCATACATACATGTGCATACACACACACACACACACACACCTACGCATGCACACACACATATACACACAAGAGGAATGGGATTCCCCTGAATCCATATTATTTGGAAAAGCACATTCTGGATAAATATAGTCTGCATCATGCCATCATGCCATATTTTATGATCTAATGCCAAACAGCTGACCGAAATGAATAACACTAATAAAGCGGATATTAACTAATGATTTTTTTGGGGGGCGGGGGTGGGGGTGGGGGGGTGTCTCAGTAAAAGCTCAGTTTTATCTACTGCAGCAGATAAATCTGAGCTTTTAAACCACTGTGCTGAATTTCATATTGATGCAGCAGTCAGTGTTTTTCAGATCTGCAATACAAAATCTGTGTTAAAAATAAATCTTTTCTCCATGAGTCAGCTGATTAAACTTTTTGACATGAGTTTCTGGAGAATATGACTCAGATGGCCGATTATTACATTAGTTGACTCAAGGGAGAAACCCAATCTGTACGATGCTTCAGCAGGGCAGGGAGTTAGTGCATAAATCCCTTGCCTGAAGGATCAGCTGATATGATATTGGAAGTTATCTGGATTTTTTTTCCCCCATCCATTGAATCTAGCGTATATCTGCTGCATACCTTTACATTTTATTTCTACATTAAAAGCTGTTCATGAAATCTTTTAGATTTCAATTGGGTAAATAAATTTAAATAGGGTATTATGTATAGAAAGTGTGTATAGATAGTATAGTACATATATATAGCTAGTATATAGATAGTATAGAAAGTGCCTTTTTGCCTCTCCCCTTACTGAGTCATTTACATTCACTTAACACGTTTAAAAGACAGATATCATTGGTCAGAGTTTCTATTGTGAACACATACAGTGCTAAATTTCAACAAGGAGATTGGACACAAATGGACATTTACATTTGGAGGTGTGTGACATCTTGGCATCTCAGTACTGAAGAATTACTACTTTAGGTGGTGATTTCTATTTTGTATTTCATAATATTTGAGCCTTGTTTCAGAATCTGGGAATTATCAAAAGAAGTAATAGATATCATATACTTTGCAGAATTTGTCTCATAGATTTAATCTTATAAGGATGCTAATATGCTCCTCGTTTGCCATTTCTATAAGCCTTTTATCTCAACTTTGCCCAATGTAAAACGTGTTCCCTCTTTTTTCAGAGCTGCATTTGAATCATACAGACACAAAAATGCATTTTGCAAAAGTTTGCTTGTATGAAGGACAGCACGTCAGTAGAGTGCCTTTCACAGCAGAGTGATGACCAGCTCAGTGTCTAATAGCCTCTCTCATATAGCACTTCAATAGGCCCATCCTTTCACTGGCAGGAATCAAAATGCACAGGGGAGGAATACTGCGAAAAACAATGGCGTGTCACCTCATGGCTGCAGAATAAAAAAAGAGAAATGCTTTGTGTTGCTCTCTTTTTCAAACGCACAGGTGCTCTGGCAAACAACTCAAAGTGTGTGTGTGTGTGTGTGTGTGTGTGTGTGTGTGTGCACTTATCCGTTCACCTTTACTGTCCTCTTCTGAACTGCCCTTGATCACTGAAACGTACTGCGTCATCAAAAAACAGACACATCAAAACAGAGCGTGTTTGCAAAGTTGTGAGAAATGCTCTCTGGGGATCTGGTGACTTTTGTGTTGTTCAGGGTCCTGCAGAAAAAAAAAAAAAAAATTAAAAAAGGCAGAGAGATGGCAGGAGTGCTCCGACGTCAGTCTCAAGGAGATAAAGGGAAGGCTTTATCACAGGAATGCACTTCACTGTAAGTCTGTCTGTATGTCACAGCGCAGGCACTCAAGTCTTCTTTTGTAGATGCAAGATACAGTTTTATTTATTTATTTAAATATATTTATGTATAATTTGATATTCTAGAGTAAGAGCTAACTTTACAGTGGTTTGCTGATCCAACACCAACAAAAAAAAATTCTCTAGATCCATATGCAAAACATTACTGCAGCTGCAGTGTTGGGAAGGAACGGCCATGTACTGTAACTCCATTGCATTTGTTTGTAACACAGTAATACAATGCTTCATGAATTAAGTAATCGCAGCACAGTTTCTAATCAAAAGAGTATGTTACTTGCCTTACAAAGTATTTGTCAAATTACCAAAATTTGAAGTGGGATGACTAAGAGCACAGGGGAGAGGATGCTTCTGACTACAGAGTGTTACACAGGATGCAAAGCACAAGCAACAACCTCTGACTCCGGCAGCAGGGTGAATGACTTATTTGCTTTTGATGAGAAGAATAGAGTCCTGACAGGTTGATCTTGAAGAAGGCCTGAGGGCCGAACCATTGTCCGTTAAAGAACTGCAGATAGAGTCAGTGATGCAATGCTTTTTTAAGGTCTATATCCAGTGATCAGCACTTAAGTACAACTCTTGTTGTGTGTTATTTTCTATGGAAACACAGCTTCCTTTAACTCTGGCACTTAAGTTATTGAATATTTGAGGTCAGGATCAGAGATGGTGAACCTGAACCATTTCTTACAATAAAGAGAAATGATATCCATGACAGTTAACACAACTGGTTTAAATGTTTCATTTTACATTTGACTGTGAAATGCTCTTTGATTTTTTTTTTTAAAACATTTTTGCTGAAAACTGTGGTGCAAAGAGTCTTAAAGGAAGATCTTATATGCCTCTTTAGTGCTAATGTGTGGTCCTATATTAGGTTGATTTTATATTTTTAACTGACAATATCATTTTTTGTCAAGTACTAGTTATTATTAATCATTATTTGTTATTCTGAGTACAAAAACACTGCTTCACCTCAGTCCAGCCTCACAGGGCTGCTAGTGTGGCTGTTCAATTTATATTGTTGCTGATTTAATCAGTAGATGGAGAATAAGTTGCAGAAAATACCTGGATTTTATATAAACCTACCTAAACCTTTTAGTGCATCATAAGAAATTCTTTAGAGTTTATTTTCATTTTCTAAAAAACAATCAATATCTTTTTCATTAAGACACAATTACAGTTAAAACAGATCTATACCAATATTTGTTTCTATTTACAATTTTTAGATTACATTTAAGCCCTTATCACAAGACTGAAAAATGTGTTAAATGGAGTTACTTTCTGAGACAAACTAAAGAAAAAAATGGTTTGGTGATTCAAAACATGCTTTTTTTTTTTTTTTTTTACTTCTATTGAGATACTTAGATAAGTGCAGGTTTCACTTCTGGCCTCAAAAATTGAATCTTGTGTGACAAAAGTGGTTGGCACTGGTGTTTTTTTTTTTTTTTTTTGAGGTAATGTGATAATAATAGTGGCCCGGTGACATTGAGAGAAACTGACTGAGATGGAATTCATGCAGATTACTATCATTCATGATTCACAAATGGGAGAAAATTCCGGGTTATTATGGAGCATAAAAAGCAAAAAGAGTTAATGTATCAGCAGGAATTCTGAACCCCCAAAAAGCCCTATCACCAATAAAGTAGGTGCAAGCCTACTAAATTTAACTTGTAGTATGTGTGTATGTGTGTCTACACATCTACTGTACATTATTGTTCGTTAGCCTGAATGTCATGTATTCAGTTCTTTTGTGTGAGGACTCCCTCTGTTCACTAATTCCCTCGTGATCAATGAGACAGCAATTATCTTTTCATATGGTGTACTGCATGGTATATATGAACAAAAAGTTTGCATAGCTCTTCTAGATTATCAACGCATCCATATAATAACCAACAACAATCTTGATCAATCATTGTACTTAAGTGGTAGGACAAATTCCCCTCAGTGCAGGCACTATTTGTCATATTTAAGGTGTTAAACTTACTGCAATTTTTTGAATGACACAGACTTATACAGTAGTTTCTGTCCTCACTGATTACACTGCATGTTTAGAATAGAATAAACTCCAGATGCCTGAGGCAACTGGAGCCCTCAAGCCTTATTTGACCCGAACCAGTGCCTGAAGTGGAAAACAACAAGTTCATATATGTTTGGTGGCGAGGACCTGTAGGAGATGATTTATTTACAAAATATGTCATTGGGGCATGTGTCCTGCATGTCAGCAAGCGATGTTCGCTGTGACCTCTCTGTTCAGCTGCTGTACCAATACTTCCTGATCTGCATCTTCCACAGCGATAACAAAGTGCGGTGATTGGCTGTTTTTACTATCTTGTAAAGGAATTTGACAGAGGTAAGCAAGCAATGGCTCCCAGTCCTTTTTTCCTTCTGCTCATCACAAATTGTTTCTGTTAATTTGCTTTGTTTCACCATTTCTTTAAATCTCAACTAGCATAGCAGCTAGCTAGGAGAAAAGTGCTGTTACACTGAGTAAAAGAACAGGGGGGGCTGCTGGCAGTATGGTATTAACGAAATGCACTGTCATTTAAAAACTCTGACCTAACGCTCTCAGCATAAGGTAACCAGGAAGCAAGAAACAAGATTTGCCTAATTTTATAGTTGTGTAGTTACATTATTTGAATTGATGAGTCAGCAAAAAAATAGGGGGTGGGGGATACTGGTGAGAAGTGTCAGTGTAAACACTGAATAACTATAAATAATCTTCATGCATTCTTGTAAACATATGCATGTTTTTAAGGCTCTGAATATTATATTTATCTTTCATTCATTTCCTAACATCGAAACCTGAGCCAATATAATTACATGTTTAAATTTTGCTTTATTTTGTTTCACAAACTCAAAATCTCAGTGATTATTTTTCTTGTTTTGATAAGCACTGAAATGTTGTGCATTAATATGTTACAATTAAATAAAATTTGTTACATGTATTTATACTTTATATCCTGACAGATGTGAAAAAAGGGTCATGAATCTTTATTGGTAAACTTTGTGTCATCAGTGTTTTTAAAAAATTACTTTTTGAAGGGACACGTTTTCCTGACTAATAAAAACTAACGAATAAATAAACAAATATTCACGTAATTTAATGAAGTTTTTGAACACTATAACTGGTTTATATCCTTACTGTCTCTGTTCAATTAATATATATGCTTGTTTTAATTTGTTTGATATTTTTTTTATAGTAATATAATGTACTTTAGAGTGGCTGTTTTTCATTTGATGCATAAAGACTTCATTATAATAAGTTAGTATTCTAACCACAGTTAATGGTGCTTTGAAGAAAAGCTGAAAAAAAAAAACTGAAGCTTTTCACTGAAGGTAAAAGTTATTTTTTCAGAGCTTCTGTAATTTCCATGTCAATAGCATGCCTCTTAGCAAGGTGAGCCATCAAAGTAAAGAGGTCTAGAGTGCTTCAAGGTTGATGCTGAATTGGAACATATATTGCAGTATTATAAAAGTCACTTGCATAAATGTTCCATCCCTGTGGATGCTCTAAAACTGTATGAGTCCAGGTTCTTTAAAGCCAAAAGCACTCAGGGTTTTTATGCACAGGAAGTCATTAGTTCAGATTCTGGACAGAATGTAGTGACTTTCTTGTACTCTGGTTGACTTTTTCTCTTCCTCTAACCACATGAGATCGGTCTCATTTAATATGAAATGCATGTGAGTGTTGAGACTGAATCTTAGATCTGTTTCAGGTGCTTAAATTGGTGACAGTTTAAGATCAGTGCAGCAAAAAAGAGTTTGGTGCCCTGTAAAAAAAAAATCCTATTTAAAAACCAACACACAGACAGCACTGTAATCCCTTTTTGCCATCCACTTTTTTGCCTTATTGTACTTGTTGCAATAAATAACATGGAATTTAAGAGGCTGGGCGCATATTATTTTATATAATGTTCTATTTTGTGACCATATTTTAGAGGAGAAAATTGTTGTCACTTGCAGCCTGGGCCTTTTGTAAGAACACTGTGGCGAGGTGTTGTGTTTATTAATGGGAAAAATCCCATAAGCCGGGTCATTACCAAAGAATTAGTTATTTGCAAATTGGTTGTAATTCATCTGTGAACATGATTTGCACAAAGATCAAAGGTGTCTGTCAAGATGGACACAAAGACCTCTAGAGAGCAGCGAACTGGCACAATTGGTCGAAATGATTAAATTCTTGATTAATTCATTAACAGCTCTGAGAGCAAACGGACAAACAAATCCCTGTCCTTTATGTGGAGAACCTGTGGATACTGTATTAAAATAAAAGCCAGGATCAGAGATGACAGAAAGATGAAAAAAAAACAAACATCGTCATATTTAGCTGGTTTTAATTTACATGTGCATTTATTGTTTTTGCGGGAAGGTCAAAGATGAGTGAAATTGACAGAGGATATTCTGTTTTGTATCTGTTTGGGTGTTTAAGGATTAGCAGCATGAAGTCCCCCCCCCCCATCTTTTTTCCACAGGGCATGTCATTAATATTACACTCTGCTTTAACCATCATTTCTGTGACAACTTAACTCGTGGGTGCATGTTTATCCTTTTCAGTGTATTTCTGAAGGACAGCACAATTCGCTAGTTTGCTCAGGAAATAAATAAGCGATTAGTTCAAGTAATGCTTTGCTGTCCCTCTGAATATAATCTGATGCCTGTACTACAAAGCAAGATCAACTTACTCAAAAAATGTTTTTGATCATTAGATCAGTCACAAGACTGAGGTTGTCAACAAAATAAGTCAAACCAGGTTTTTGCTCATTTTAGTGGTGTTTGCTGTACATGACCAATTGCAAACATGAGAGAGAAAATGAAGAGAAAATGGTTCTGTAATATGAAATAAACACAGGAGTTAAACACTTAGTCCAAGCTGAGATTAAAGCAATTCCTGATACAAAATGCAGGAAGGACAACAAGCAAAAATTGCCATCTGTGTGAATGTGTAAATTAAAAGGCTAATAATTAACAAGGCAAAAAAAAAAAGGGTGCTGGATCACAAAACACCTGGCAGAGTTGAAAGAGAGAGACACCAACACGCTCCTGTTTGAAGAACCTTTATTGACTGTTGTGATGTTTTGAGCACAAGCCTTATTCTGCTTCTGTATTTTACATGACTTTCATAATAGACTCAGGACGCAAGACAGGACATCACATAGAATAAATAAAATATCAAGAGTTTGAAAGAAAAAAAACAAATATAAAAGTCTCTTTAAGAGACAACTGCATCAATTCTTCTGGAGTTTTTACTGTGTGGTACTAAACCTTATGTTGTATAAACAGCAGACAGTTTCATTTTCAGAGTCATTGAGGCGACACTAAATTTATACAGGAAATTTCTTAAAACAGTTTGGAAAATATTGACTCCTGCAGCCACAAACATTTCACCTGCACTGCAAAATGTAGGTCTCTTCGCTGATGTTCACATGGCGTCATTAAAAGCTCCTTGAAGTCTCCTGAATGAAATAAAGAAATAATAAATGAATGAATTTAAGAGCAAAACTTGAAGCAGTAAGTAGACACATTTTTATATATTTTAAATTAGTGGTGGGACTCGATTAAAATTTTTAATCGCGTTAATTATAGGGTCTGTAATTAATTAATCGAAATTA
>JAQMCX010000012.1:12029912-12067105 GCA_029814765.1 Acanthurus leucopareius
CGTTAAAATCTTTATCGCGTTAAAATCTTTATAATTAATTGATCGAAATTAACGCGTTAAAGTCCCGGCCCTATTTTAAATACAACAAATACAAGATTCCTGTTTATTCAACCATACCTCCTTTCTTTTGTGTGTGTTGATCTCTTATCATAAAGGTAACTGCTTAAGGGCAGGTTGGGTGTGTGTGTGTGTGTGTAGGTTACACACAAGTTATTATTGTGATTTACTCTGGTTATAAGGGGAACCATCATTTTGACCCTTACAACTCGAGGTTAAAACTGAAGTTACCTCTCTAGCAGCAGCAAATCCTGTTTTGTGGAGATATTTGCTACCATGTGGCCATATTGTGTGTGAATGTGTGTGTGTGTGAATGCATGTGTGTGGGCTTGTATGTGTTTACGTGTTTGTTTGTGAGACTGATCTGATGATTTGGAGGGCAACCCAGGCAGACAGGGATGGCATTTGTCGCATGAGAGGGGGTTGTACCGCTTCTGTCAGCTACACTGTTGTGGCACACACACACCCCCTCACGCATACACACACACACACACACACATACACATAAATACTTGAATACAAAAAAACACAAATGCCACACACATAAACACAGGCGCACACACAGTATGCAAATGACATTGCCCATGGCTTTTCAGATGCCTCCCGGGCTTTTCCTGTCCATCTGTGGTGACAGAATGACCATTCTGCCCCCTACAACTTGAGCAGAGCCATGTAGAACCACACACATACAGGAACACCATACCCGGAGCTCCACAGAAACCCGCCGCTTCCCTGCAGAAAAGCAGCATGAATCTTGTTTTTCTAATTGACATCATTCCAACTATCCAAACAAACAAGCCTTGTTGCAGTGAACTCAGTGACACATTTAGCTTGCAACACCTATGCCCTTCTGTATAATTGATGTGGAAACATACCCAGTGAACTTTTTGTGATAAGGGTAGTGCTGACAACAAGCTTTGATATTCGCATGTTTCCACTTTTCATCTGCGCTTCCTGCAACAGATGGACTCTCATGCAAATTCAGTTTGTGCAGTTGTTAATGAAGAAGGAAAAACAATATTCCAATAAAACGTCTACAGCGTGGTATTTTAAGAGACATGCAAAATGCTGCAGAAATGTTGAGATGACTGAGATTTCATTAGTTTTTTAAAGTTGGATGCGGTTTCTCATCTGAGAAAGACAGACAAAATCACAAGTCATTTAGGGTTTTAAAAGCATCAAGTTCTTAATTCCACAAGTACATCTGCAAAAGCTGCTTTGACTCCTTTATATTACTGTGTAAAAGAAAGCATTGTGATGATACAACATATTTTCAAAGTTTATCAGAAACACACTCAAAAGCTTTGATGTCACATCATTTCACCCGAGATAGAATCAAGGTCAACAATAACGGTTTGTTCTGTATGAATGTGTCTAACTGCATTTCAGCTTTTGACGAGAGAAAAAAGAGAAATTTGTGTGAATCTCCTTAAGGCTTTGATAAACATATGAATCACCCCAGTGATGCAAAGAGATTGAACTCCCTGCATTTTTCACAAATTATCCTTGACACGCTGCTAATAACAAGCTTCAATTTGTTAATTGCCATCTTGTTTGTTTGAATGGGCAATAACTTTGGATGGTACCTTGGTTAATTGTACTGCTATAAAAGCAAGTTTAGAGGGATTTCAAAGACCAGGCAATTCAGGGTGAATGGACTTCATCCAATGACAATGGCAGTATCAGCACCTTCATCACTCTTGGATACTTGGATGCTCTTGGATAGTGTAAATTGTTGCACAATCTTACAAACTTGAAGTGCAGAAAAACAAGGAAACAAAATGTAAGAAAACATACAAACAGAACAAGCAAATTAAAACAACATTCTCAGTGATTTGACCACACGTCACTGTGTTTGTTTAAACGTTGTTTTCTCACTTAAACCATGTTTCAAAGTTCATACTTACAAAATAAGAAATGTTTTGAAAACCTCATCTTTAAGATTATTATATGCACTTATGAAAAGACAGCAGACTTTAGTACCAGGTGCTAAAACTCTGATTAAAATGTATTAATGCATTGATGCAAATGCTTTAAGACATATATCTAATAAAACAGTAAGAAAAAGAAAAAAGACCCCTGTTATAAAGCAGGGACACGGTAATTTCAAATGGACTGATGTGTTCTAATAAAGTTTTGTCTAGCATAGCTGAAAGGAATTAGAGTGACAAGCAGATGAACATAAGGACAAAGTGAAAAGCATTTCTGCGCCATTTTAATTCAATTCATTAGTCTCGTCACATAGCAGCTTGTATCTGATGCAGATGTTCAGACAGAATCACCTGTCTTGCAGGAGATTCTGTCTAAAATAGAAATTACCTTCAGGACAGACAGCTTGGCAAAGGTGTACATGTGTTCCGAATTGACTGATCAAACTGAAATCTAAAAACATGATTTGAAACACTGCAATATACATGAGAATGAATTATTTATACTGCTGTACAGCTTCAATCAAGGAAATGAGATGAGCAAAGCCCTGATCATTACGGGGATGGCTTACATCAAAGCCTCATAATTTGTGTGTGTGTGTGTGTGTGTGTGTGTGTGTGTGTGTGTGTGTGTGTGTGTGTGTGTGTGTGTGTGTGTGTGTGTTTCTGTGCAAATTCACACTCAGTCTTTGTACGTGATTGACCTAGAGATTAGTGAAAAGAAAATTATGCGTATGCTAGAATTGTATGAAGCTAATGATAATAGAGGTGAAAGTATGTGTTCTGTGGTGTGTCTGTCAGACACACACACACACACACACACACACAACAGCATTTGACTTGTTCTGTAAAATTAACACCTGCGTTTGCAGGGCAGGTACAATTTCTCCAATTGTACCTTGTGTGAAACTCGGTACTGTGATGACAGGTAATTGAACGCTGTAACTGAGAATTTAAACTATTTTCAAAAATTATATCATAAAGACCTGTATTATAGAGATGTATGTGATTTTCCACATTCTTTTGACAACATTTTTTTCAGAAACAGGGTCATAATTTAAAAAAAAAAGAGACAGGAATACAAGTTACAAAGTTCCAGTGTCAGGCTTTTAAGATTACAAAACATTTAACCTTGAACAATTAGTCTAAAACAGGAAATCACATTTACTTAAAATGGCATTTATGGAAATGTTTTTGCATTTTGGTGCATAGGCTGATTTTGGGCCTGCTAAACAAAAACCTGATCATACACAACAAGGAATATGAGTAGAATAATACATGATCTGCTGTCAGGAATGACATATAGGCACTTTCTGACCTGAAGCCTGTATCAGTGGTCAAGGCATTATTTTTTTCTGTGCCTTCAAAAACTCCTGAAAAAATTATTGCTATTCAAAAAAATGAAAGCATTTTCTGATCTGACACCGCTGTGGTCAGGGTACGAAAAGAAACCATGATTGATTCTCAGTCATAAACTGTAAATGAATAGTGATCTCTGGTGTCAAAATCTAAAACTGTTGCTGTCTCATATCAGCTTTCCCTGAGTTTTATTTTTTTAACCATCTCATGAGCACAACTGAAAAACAAATATGATATTCAGTTATCAGTTTTGGGTGCAGCATGTGTCTGTATGCCACTTTTCATGCACATTACATAGATGTAAACATAATTTGTATCTTTTTAATCCTCCACCACCATGGCACCATGAACGATAACCGTCCCTCTGACCACGGCCGCTACTCTCCTCTGGCTACCCAGACATAATGTTGGCACCATGAGAAATGTTATTGGGCATCACTTGAAACCTGTCCCCTTCTGCACTGGTGCACAGACAGAGGAATACACAGTAAACTGAGAGAGAGGGAGAGAGAGAGAGAGAGAGAAAGAGAGAGAGAGAGAGAGAGAGAGAGGTAGATTTACTGCCAAAGAACCATGGGCTCCACTCTTCCCAAACATCAGCAGTGCTTTCAAAAGCATTTGGAGATGATAGCAGATGAGGAGAAAAGACTCCAAATCAGAGTCAGCTGTTTCTACTTGAGAGCTGCTAAATCCATCCTCTCTGTCACCCACTGCCTCTCTCGCTGGAAATAAGGTCATGCTCCTTTTGAATCCCCTCCAGAGTTAGGGGTTTACTGTTTGCACAATACCTGATCTAGTTGGAGGCGTGCGAGCACCTCGAGCTCCTCCTGTTGCAATCACCAAAGTTGCGGGATGTTAAACAGCATGTCAAGGGGTGACTCTTGATGTAGCACCTGTCAGTATGAAAAAACTGTCACTGTTGTGGAACAGTAGTAAAACAAAAGGAAAAGAAACACAGACTAATCAAGCAAGAGCTGTTTATTAGTAATAGCTATTACTGTATTTATGGGCTTGATCCATTATAAAGAGGCAAACTAAATGAGGATTTTCTGGTTCTCTGCTTTTCACATCCTCTCAACTGCTTTTTACTCTCATCTTGCTCCTATTATCTCCGTATCCCTTCCCTCTGCTGTGTGAAGAGTCACATTAAATATAAATTGAAAGAAATGATGGGCAGTGGAATCTAATTGTTTATACACCATATTGGATTTTAGAGGTCTCTATTGAATTAATAGGATATGATTTCATTGTTAAAAATTCATGATGAGATTGCCAGGATGTAGGTTTTAATACTGCGAGAATCATCAGCGTGGCGGAGCTGGAGCTGGCGGAGGCGCAGAGGGACGGGATGAAATACAGTCACATAAAAGATGATAAAACATTTCTGACCTTATTTAACTCCCGAACAAGTGCTCTCGAGGGACAATTGAAATAAAAACCAGTGCAGTACTGGGGGGCAATCAAAACCAATCCAGTCAATCAAAATAGAAGTTCACTTTGAAGCGCTACTCTGTGCAAAGACAAGCACTGAAAAATGCATAAAAGATCAGCTTTCGTGATCTTACGGATGCACACGCACGACATTTGTGTACGAGTACGCGCACACATTCACAAACACAGGCATTCACACTCATACTGACTCAGATGTAAGGGAGACTTGTACCCCTTCTTCTATCCCTTTAGGAAAGGATTGCAGGCAGCAGTTCCTATTTATCAGACTGCCAGCCATCTGAAATCAAATTTCCCCTGAAGACACCATGAAATTACAGATATTTTCTCTCCCAGTCCACCTCCCTGCCAAAGCCCACAGGATAAATATCACAACTCTAAGCCTTTCAAGCTGCTATAAGCTGGCACGCTGATGACATTTTGACCAGGCCTGTGTTTCTCCCCAAAGCCTCACTCTAAGTCATATACGCACACAAACACATACACACACACACATACTGTATACACACACGCTTACACTGTGTCCAGAGTTTCTCCCTTCTCTGTCTCCCTCTAGCCCCTTTACTAGTGACAGACTTAGCAGTGCAGTGATCCATGGTACTAGCCGCCTGTTTATCCAGGCTAAGTGCTCTTCGCTGTGCCACTCCACTTTCCTCTGTTGTCTCAGACCTGTTTGATTGATAAATATTGCAGCCAGCAGGCAGAGGCAGCCTCTGACCTTAAGATAATGGAAATAGTTTGGGAAATATAGGACAAAAGGCTAACCACTAAAATCTCCTCACCATCGTGTTCAGAATGTTTGAGGGAAAACACGGCAGGTAATGTGGATGGAATTAGGGTAATTTGCTGTTTAGCTTAGCCCATACTGTGTGCATAAACACCTGGAAATTTTAATAAGGATTTACTGAAGGACCAATGAAAAACCCACTTGAAAAAATTAATTTTCAAAGAACTGCAACAAAAAGACAGGTAGTGATGTGCAGCAGACATAAATGTTTGTTAATATTAGAGTAGTCAAGACAATTTGACTGCATAAATATGTTATCCTGACACAGTGCTGCATTCTAATGTGCCAAACTGCTCATCTAAACAAGAAGAGAAAGAACAGAATTATGAATGCATGGGAACAAACAGGCTCCAGTTAATGCATCGGTGATAGGTTTTTTGTGTCATCCGAAGCGATGAATGCAGTTTGAGCACCTCAAGATTTCAGTGACTCATGTACATCATAACAGCAAAGTCTCTCAGACAGTTACTGCTGCTTAGAGACGATGCATCTGGTAATAAGACTAATAATCTACAGCCGTGCTATCAACTCTGCAGAGCTGTGAGGTGCACTGATGCTTTGAACTTAATTTTTAAATTAACATGATAACGTGCAGAAAATGAAATTCGCCAAACATGCTGCTAAGCAGGTAAAATGTGATTAAATACACAGTTGGGATTTATATACACACAAACACACAGGGATGGGTTTTACAAAATAAAACAGAAAAAGACTGGACTAAAACAGAAATATCTAACATCCAAACATCCAAACTACACCCCTATTTTCTGAAAGAAACACTAGAGTTTCAATGGGCCATAAGAGATAAAAGTGTATTTTCTGTAGAGTAAGTCAAAAAAGGACATACCTGTGAGTTCTTCAAAATCTTCAGACCACTAAGGATCACTCAGATATGGCAGAAAGATGAAACCTCTGCTCTCTATACGTTCCTGGCTCAAAAGATCGGGGAGATGTGAGAAAATAGTGAAAGTACAACATTTGATATGAGCCATACTAAAAGCCTCTCAGTGCACCCCGTACACTTTGTGTGTAAGACAATCTGAAAGAAACGAAGCAAAATCTAAGTTGTGGGAGCCTAAAGTGCCGCAGCAGGAAGCTGCAGTTACACTCTGAGTGATGGAAAGAGTTCAGATGATTCCCAACTGTCCAGACTAGCAGAAACCTTCACTCTGCCAGCTGAAGAACAGAGAACAGTGGTGCAAGCAGCAAATGACATTACAAGAGATTTGCAGCATTTTTTAGCATAGCAGGACATGGTTTTAAGTGTTTTTGCCGCTACACATGCTGCCATATATCTGTAACACATATAACACATGTATTGATGGACTTAACCGACCAACATATTAGAAGAAAGTGGAAGAAAGTGCTTAAAGTTGAACATTGTGTTCTTGCCATTGCTACAACTCCAGGCTATAATGAAGTATATTCCCAATAAGTGGAATACAATTATTTATAAAGATTTATTAACAAACAACACAAGAACTTATAAGTAGCCCCAAATCGAAAAGAGGTAATTTCTGCCAAACTTCACAAATTTACAAGTGGGGTTTGGCGTTCTGCATAATGCATAACATCCACTGTGCCTTAAGCTCTCAGTAAAACATTACTTTTTGCAATTCAATTTATTGTTAAGGAACTTTTTAATATTAAAAAAAAGTTATATGTTTTTACGTTGTCAGCATATGAAAGGAAAGATTCAGATTGAGAAACGGTGGCATTTTTTTTTCAATACCATCTCCTATTGCTAACAGAAAAAGTCTTGAAAATGTATTGAGTTTGGGTGTATCGAGGCTGCTGTCAGTGCAAATATTAGATTATCATCTGTTTCATTCTTTAACCTTTGTGTCCCAAGGAATGACTCCCATCCCTGAAGTATGTAAGTATCCTACATGGCTGCACCATGAAATATGTGATGTATGAAAATGATAAGAAAAAAGACAACAAAGATGGATGCCTGTGAGCTTGTTCAGGCACACACAGACACACGCTGCTGCTGTTAAATGACACATTCTACTCACTGATCTCATCCTTTGCAACATGGTGATATAATCTGTTCTCAGCTCCTTCCTTTGGTCTGCCTCACAGTACCTGCTGCTGCCATGCTCCACCTGTAGGCTCTGAGTCCCAAGGGAGAAGTTATGATCATCACCTCTTCGATGCATGCTGTTCTGAAACCAGTTATCCTTATTAGTGATAAAGATGCTGTAAAAAAATTTGTTTTTTTAAAGATTGTTTGAACTACTTTTTGTATGAGTGTCAATTAATGATAATAGAACAATATTATATGTTAATCAGGGGCAATATATATGTAAAAGTCTAATTATACCATTTAGTCAGTGGTTTACTTGGGTAGGGTTGCATAAATTTGAATCTAAACTACATCTCTACTTGAGCTTCATTCAAAACAGCCACACTATTAAAAATGCATCAGTGTTCGTCTGCATGTGTATTTCACCCGCTGTTGTTCCTCTCCCTGAGTCATCAAAATAACCACTGAAATAAATTCAGCAAGTGAAGGTAGAAAGGTGAACCTGTTCTATCACATTTCCCCCAGGAGAGATCGGTCTGAATTCCAGTTATATAGGACACATTTGATCTGCAATCTCATCCCATATTCTGTTATAATATCTCTGAAACACACACCAAGCTTCATCTCAGTAACTGGTTCCTCTTCTCTCCAGTCTCTTGTCCATTTATTTCACCGTTTCCTTTCTTCCAGCTGAGCCCACAGGGGCAGTGACCTCATCTAAACCCAAACTCTGTGACCGCTGGGCTTCCTGTGTGTCTGAGAGGAGATGAGAGTGCCAGACACCTCTCTTATTAAACCTCTGTGTGGCTATCAAGCCGGGTGAGGAGGGGGAACACAAGGCAGAGGCAGAGACGGGGGGGCCGGACCAAACTGAGTCTCTTTTGTCATCTCCAACATTACACTCTAATTGGCTCCCATAGGTCTCGAGCCTGCTGAAAAGAGTGCGCACACACGTAAACACACATGCACATGCACACACATTTTTAGCAGTGTTTTAAGAAAAGATGCTCAAATCTAAAAAAAGAAAAAAAAAGTTATGTGATTAATGAGAGTTTTTGGCTTTCTAATGCATTTGTCAAGAGTGCAAGAGTGAGTTTCCAAGTGTGTTGAATATTAATATCAGAAATTTAATTTTCCATAAAAAAAACTATCATCATCATCAAGAACAATTGCTTTGCCTTTTGGTTGGCTACATTCATGTCTATCTTTCTGACAGGCTGTCCTGTATATAATAGGCCTCCTGCAAGGAATTCTAACAAGCGATCTACTAAAAGTTGTGAAATTACAAAATGTGGCTATGTGTGTCACGACCTCTTATAAAAAAAATGTGAATGCTTTTATGTGAGGGGACCTGACCAAAAATAAGAAGCTGTTCTTGAAGGTACCCCATGGAGTTTTTTAGCCACTAGTTGTGGGTATGAAGCAATGCTTTGATGAGCGGTTCCTCTGCTGTTGTAAGATACATTTTGTACTAATTAAAGAAAGTGCATATGGAGTAGGTAAAAAGTTTTTTTTTTTTTTTAACTTCTAACATATTAATATTTCATTTTTATTATCTATTTATTTTTTTACTATTCTGTTACCCCAAATCATCTTCATCACTAAATTAGGGTTTTATATAGCTATGGACATTCCCACATCCCAGATGATGGTTAAAAACATTGTTTTGTGGCTGACAGATGCAGAAAATGCAAGTCTGAGAAACTAGAATCCAGGGTTAGTATCCAGACTTCTAACCCTAACGCTTCCTCAGATCATACTAGCTGTTGTAAATGTGTTGCAGTCTACATAAAGTAAGACAGGGCTGTTATTATTTTTTACACATATGGTGACAAACTGAATGTAAATATATCTGTTTGCATTATAACAACACTTTACCCTTTAGGATCTTTCACTGAGGCAGATCCGGAAAACATTGTCGCCATCACTTGTTCCTAACTGAAATTATATTGTTTTATATTATTTATCTCAATCCTAAACATCACGGGCTGATCAACATTTTTCAGAAATCTGTTCTAAAATACCACTCACATGTCCATATGTACACTGAAGAGCACTGTAAGTGCTGTTTGATGTGTCTGATTCTAATGTGTGATTACAATGCAGGAGACGGGATGTCAGATGTTCAGATGCTGTGAGTGTCTGAGGGATTTTGCACTAAAAAACCTGCAACTTTAGATGATATCCTCCTGATTCTGCTGACTGAGGCTAATTTTAATATGCCTGTTTGTAAATCACCAAGACTTGTTTTTGTCCCCATCGTGTTCACAGGAAGGGCTTTTGGATGGAATCCCTTCACGGCCAGTATGGTGAGCAGCTATTTCAGCCATAACAAAAACTGTTATGTAAATGTACATATGGACTTGTGAGTATTGTTTGTAGACAGATATGAAATGTGAAACCTATCTTTAATAGAGACTGATTTGGTTAATTAATACAGTATATGTTACCTTCAATACACTATGTATTGATGTTCAAGTTTGTGTTTACAATTCATGCTAGGTAAAAAATATGTAACTTTTTAGACAGATCCATCACAGTCCATCAGTGACCGAGTTTTAGATTGTACATCTTCACTGTCTGCACTTCTCCATTGTGGATCCAGCAACTGCACAAAGCATGGACTGGTGCCAAACTCCGGAGATGTCATGACTAATCACTAGGGTTATACCAGTGTACCTCTTAGATTACACTAATTTCCATAGCAACTAAGTAACCTGAATCACATGGATCCACAGATTTAAACGTCAGAACGTGAATGGAGGGACACCTGCAGTCATGACCATATGTCTTTTGTTTTCTCTGCTCTCCTCGACTTTCCTTGTTCCATCATGTTCTTTGTGACTTTCTTTGTTCCATCAATATGACACTTATCCCTGAAAAATGAATAAAGTGGCATCATTTAGGGACCTTGCAAATTATACTCCATTTCTGCTCACCGTCAACTGAGTCTCGCAGGTTTTATATGACCAGCCTCGACAGCTAAATCATCCTCCCTCGAACACAGCCTGCCATCAACCGTATCCTGATGGCACATTCACAGACTATAGATTAATTCACTTTCTCATATAACAATGTTTAATTACACAGCCTTCAGAGCAGCACCATCACAGGCGGAGATTTATGTGTGTTTGTCTGCAGATATGAAGTCTATATAACAGTACGCTGTCATATTCATCATCCCAATAGATGAAACTGGGTTTAATTCCTCCCTCTGTTGGGATGTAATTACAGAGGTTTACTGAGATGGAGAAGAATTCTGACAGAAGTACACACACTCGCGCTCAGAAGTACACAAAATACACACATACACACATCAGAAATTCACACAGACGTGAATTTTGCTCTCTGTCGAGCTGTGTTCATGCACCTTTTTCTAGCAGAATGTGTGCCCAAATTAAGTCCCCTCCTCTCTTATGCATTCACATCGGAATACATTCCGTAATTGTGATTCAGGAAACATAGATTTGTATCAGGCTAATCCTATTTACATCACTGCAAGTCTTTATTTTTTACTATTTTGAGCACAAGTATCAGATTAGAGCAAAAAAACAGCTAATATAGATGGAAATTGCTCTGAAAGTCTCTTACAAGCACTTTTGGAAGAAATGATTATTCCAGTTATTATTTCTCCTGCTGATGCCAATCTTTAATGGCCATCTGAACCCTTAGTGGTGTTCTTCTCCGGCTCTGGCCTCTTCCTCAGGCTTGGCTAATTGGTCTAAGTGTAGCCATTGATTGTAGATGAGAGGCCGGTGTTTATATCTAGACACAAAGGAGAAGCTGGCACACCGTAATTGGTCAGGCCAAAAGAGGATGGAGAGCAGAGACTGAGGGCTGCTGGAGAGGGAAGAGGATGTCTGTGTGTGTATGTGTGTGTGTGAGAGAGAGAGAGAGTGTGTGTGTGTGTGTGTATGAATGGGTCAGCTAGGAGGTGAGTGATAGTCATGCTGTACTTCTGACGTATTGTCAAGTGAGTAGCTTCACCTCCACACACACACACACATTCCGGCACCACCACCGAGCTGTCACAGCTATCAGTTACATTTTTATGCCTATCAATCACTGGCTCTCCCCATGCCAATCACTCCACACCTCTCTTCAGTTGTCTGTCAATCCCTCACTATTTTTTTCCCCTATTATTTCCAGTGGTCTCTCCTCCCTTGTAAATCCCACGGTGGGTCACTGTCTGTCCCCATAATGCCCAATCTCGGTCGTCTTTACAAAGACATGAGCAAACAAACACTTTGGAGCCCATTTGTAATAGTCTGCCCATGTTTCAGCAAGAGCCTGTCATCAGGTTGTTAAAATTGCATGAGCCAAAGGGTTTAAGCTGAAAACTGTGTGAATAAAATGATGATCTACATTCAGTAGGTCTCTAAAATACAGGCCATTTTGTTCAACTGTGTTACAGACTTGAATAAGAGGTATTTCTGAGATAAATGCATTTAGTGTGACCATAATGCCTCAGTTCTGCCTTTACTGGAGCTCGAGATAGATTTGAATTGACAAGCCCAGGTATACTCCACATTTCACACCAGATATGATGATTCAAATATTAAACGTGTCTCTAATATTTTATTATTCTTTTAAAAAATGCAGCTTAAGTAATTTTTTGTGGGAGAAAATTTACTTTTACTTGAGTATAGATACTCAGGACTCTGACCACAACAGCTAGTAGGCAGATTGACTTTGATGATAGAGGTAGTTAACCATCCAACACTGAGAGCTGATAAACAGCTCAGCACAACAAATCAAGAGCTGCACGATGGAAACTCACTAAAACATACATTATGCCAAGATTATGCTACATTAAGTGTATCATGAATATATGAACTGCCTCAAAAAATATCAAAAGTAAGAAGCTAAAAGGAGCTAACTATATTTCACAAATGACATCCATGCTGATGTGTATCATTTCTCTCTACTGTCAACTATCCAAAACCAAGATGTCATAAAAAATAAAAACCTCCAAGTGGGCCACCAATATGTTGAGTAAGAGAGGGAAGGGGTTTTTATCTACTTGGAATTTGACCATGCTGCCTCATTGAACTTTAACGTCATGCTAATCCTGAAATGATGAATGCTGGCTTCTCTGCCGCCGCCAATATGTGGCCCACATCAACAAGTCGATTAGTCTAGAGTGGATGGCCATGAGGCAACAGGTGGGTGCTTATGTATGTGGCACCAGAGACAGAAGACAAGACCTCCTCATCCATGCTGAGCTAATCGGAGTCGTTGTCCAATTTTGGAGAGTCGTGCATCAAGGGCTCAGGGGGCCACACTCAGGAGAGTCATTACATCCATGGGTGCTCATGAAGTTCCATGTGAGGGGGAGTGTGAAAGTAGTCTGACCACTGTTGAGGCTAAGCAGTGGTTGTACTCCAGCGGGCTCCAGATGCTTGCTACTACCCACTTCATAGCAAGCAAATACTGAGCGGGGAAAGCTGGCACAGTTTCTTAAAATAACTACATTGACATCCACTTTTTCTATTAAGACTTGATGAGAAATAGGGTGATCGTTTAACTTTAATACGAGCAGGCACCATAGGGTGGAGCAGGCTCCCCCTGATTGTCTGAACATGTATATGCAAAATTTCAGTGCACTCATTTTCAAAGATAAATAGCTGTGCCTGTGGAGCCCCGTTAGAGGGTGAAGCCTGTGTGAATGGAACTCTTCATCCGCTTATTAGTTGTGATTGCTGCCAAAAGTGATTGGCTTGTATACATGTGTTAAAGTGGGCACATACACACACATAAGCACAGGGAGCTGGAAAGAGCCAATGTTGGCTGACGGTGGTGCTTGCTCCTTTGTGAACAGTTGAGTCTGATGAATGTGAGAAAGAGAAGGATTTCATTTATTTCCTGCTATGAGTTTTGAGGGCTAATGTGTACTAGTGTGTGTGTGTGTTTGTGTACATGTTTGTGTGTGTTTGGGTGGGTGTTTTGATGAGTGATGGAGAGCTGAAAAGCTGAAGTCCTTTATGGACTTCCTAGTAAGTTAGAGTCAGCGTTACAAAAGGTCGAAGGATCTTAGAAAGGACAGTTAGATTATTTTAAAGCATAATGTCCCTCCACAGATGTTCCGAATGAATGTTAACATTAGTGCTGATTGTAATTGTGGTTTCATCAGGCATGAGGGACACTAGAGATAATGCTTGAGAGTGCTTAACGGACATAAAAGCAGAGATACAGTAATGTAGAAAGTATTAGCGTCAACTACCATCAGCGTCTAAACTGAACAGGTCATTTATTACCCCAGTGATGGTATGAAATCTCTTTGTATAATGAAGCCCCTGTAAAGAGGGCGATGATTCGTTGAAAAGTTTTACCCATATCTCCTAATGCTTCACCAGCATCAGCATGTGAACAGTCAAGCATATAAAGCACCTTTATACCAGTTCAGTCCATCAGCTTCAGAAATGTAAAAGTTTTCTGATTTTTTTTCCTCATGATCTGCAGTTGGCTGAAACCTGCCCTTTGAGTTCCAGATTTACCCCATAACAGCTGGTACAGTATACTTGACCCAGAACATTGCTTCCTCCCATTTGACACTGAAGAAAGAAAAGCCTCTTGCGCCAAGATACAGTATGTGTCACCGGAAGATGACTCTGACAAAAATGTAGGCTAAATTCTAAATAAAGCGTGTGCTAATGCTCTAAATTAGAAAGGAAAAAATAGAAAAACAACAAAAAAAAGCAGTCATTTGATTTCATGGTGCTGATTTAAATGTCAACATTTGCCTTAATTAGGTTATGATTGGATTTCAAATAACAAAATTTGATGTGTTATTGAATTTCCAATCCAGTCTATGCCTGCTCCGTTTTCTTTGCATAACTTTTAGAGAGAGTTTGAGAGAGACTTCCTTTTTTCAGAGGAGAAATAGAAACTTGGAGAGCTGACAGGGTGCGTTGACTTTGCCTCTCTGTGCCTGGTGAAGAGAGGCAAAGAGGCACTAACTGCAAATGTCGCAGCTCTCTCACGAGAGTCATTTAATTGATTTGTATTGGAAGGCACCTTTGTAATGTCTGTAAAAGGGCAAGAAGAAGTGTGACGTGTGTGTTTGTGTGTGTGTCTGTGTGTGTGTGTGTGTGTGTTTGCGTGTGTTGGAACAGCATGAACTTGACAGAACTTGAACTTGATCTAGAAGACACAGAAACAACTCTGCTAAACGCAAAGTACCGCTGAGTCAAATGGAAATGTTATTAGTCTGGGCTTAAACCACATTATTGGAAAAAATCAACTTTTTAACATAAAACATCACTAAAGTTATACAATTCATCCCGAGGGGGATATGAATGTCTGTTTTAAATTTCACAGAAATCCGTGGTAATGGTTGTGGAGACATTTTATTCAAAATCTCATTAAGTTGTGATTTAAACTTTTTCCATCTGATTTTTTTTTTTTACTTTTTCTTCCTCCTTTTCAACTCCTGTTAACTCTTATATTGAACTCTGGCTCTGTCATTGTCAGGGTGTCAGAGACCCAAATAACACTTTGAAAAATAGTAATCACATGATAATATACATTATTAAATATATCCCTCTTGTTTTCCAAAATATCATTTAAAGATGAACACATGCATTGTATAATTTTTCTTCGTGTCAACACTCATTGGGGTCCATTTGAGACAAAAACCATCAAACTTATTGTGAAAGTCTCTTGGGCAAACAGTTGTAAAACATTCATATAACAGAAATTCAATTTGACTTTTAATAGATTTGTACAGTTGCTGTGTTCACAGACCTTTTTCACAGACTTACAACATATGAAAATCGGTTGTATTTCACCATGTTTTATAACTGTGCTCTTTAAAACCCCAAGCAGAGGTAGATATTTGAGTTGAGCATTTTTCTGCAGCCCACCTCTGAAACAAGTCATCAATTCACAATCAGCTTTATACGCAAGGTTAAAAAAACAAGTAATATGAAGTATCAAAGTAATAAAACAATGTTAAGTGTGTTTTTTGAGCTGTGTAAGAAGGTATCTGACTGAAAATTGTAAAAAAAAACTTTTAACTTAACACATTACATTAGCATTCCAATTCAATAACTGTACAGTAACAGGTCTAAACTTTAAATTAACATATAGCCATATTTAAAATGTTTTTTGGCCTTGCACCGGAGCACCTGTTGTACACACATACAATCACACAAAAAAAAGGACTCTTCATTTGACACTCCACTTCAAAGCATCAGGCCCAATAATCAAACCCTCATAAATGGGGGGGTCAGATTTTAGAGTTGTGAGGCCCTGATTTCACAGAGAAGGTAGTTTGAACTACACTTAGTGCGAGGTTAAGTATGGTCACAGCTGATCTTCAACAAGGATTAAGAGCAGCTTTATGTTTGAAAAGCCCTCGAGAGGTAGAGTTGCTCATTTAATGCATCTTGTTGTCTGTCATCTTGTCCATCTCCCCCTGCTTTTCTACACACTTACCCTCCAGAGCTTTTTTTCCCATTTTTTTTTCCAGCTCCTGCAGCTCTTTACAGATGGCATCATTGTGCCGGCTTATGGCATTTTTCTCCACTTCATGGAGACATAAATAATGGCCAATGCTTTTTTTTTTTTTTACCTTTGCAGAGATTTTCAACCTTGAGTTTCAGATCACTGGTTTCTCAACTCAAGGCTTCATTCTCTTTTGTTATCACATTCTTCCTCCAGTGCTTGTTCGTCTGGCAGCTTCTTTACTGGCTGTTGTAGTTCCTTTTTCAGAGTGTTGTTTCGGTTGTTGACTATTTTTTTTCTCTGCCATCAGTGACTCATAATTTGCCTTGATGACACTCAGACTTTTACCTTAATATCCTCTGTCACTCTGTTGTTTTCCTACCTCAAGGTGTTTGTTTGTGCCATCAACACATCATACTTGTAGTGCAAGTCTTCTTTCTTTTGAAGCTCCTTGAAAACCCTAGACTGTGTTTTGTTCAGGATGCCACTTTTTGCCAGCAAGATTTTCTCCTCAGCCTCAAGTTCTTCACATTTGTGCTTAAAGCTTCTCTAATCTAGAGTGTCTGCTGACCTCCTCAATTTGTTTTATCAAATTGTCATTTACTGTTTTCAAAATGTCTGTGTGGCCTTACTTTTCTCCTCAGAGGTCATCCCAGATCCTTAAATTGTCATGGTTTTTCTGAGGACCCTGGAGTTTCTGCTGCATGGTGTCACTTTGACAGCTAAAGGCCTTTTTTGGACAATTTCATTGTGTCAGAGGTTTATTTTGAAAGCTTTTTCATTCTGTATCTATTTGTTGATCTCCTGAATCTCATGTCACAAAGTGTCATTTCTCTGGCTAATGAGATTTATGACATTTAGACAACCCACCTTGGGCTGCTGGATTTCCCCATGCTTGGTGTTGTCATACTTTCTAACCAAGATCTATGATATTTGTCCTTGAGATCAAAACTTGTTTTAGTATGAAACACCCGCACATGCAGAAAGTCAGTACTTTATGTAATCAATAGGATCCCTGGCCATGAAACAGTGGAAGCACACTGAGCTCCTTTCTTCCTGCTGCTCTCCATATATTGTTTAACTTCTAGCCACGAAGCACAATGCAACTTCAGTATACTGTACAGTGGAGCTGGAATTGTTTGAATTTTCAAAGAATTTTTAGGGTTTTTTCCCCCACGCTAGTTAAATGAATTAACCTTATTATTATTAATATTTTTTTTCTTATTTTGACTTTGTGACATGTAAAATCCCATCTGTTATGGACCTTGAGGTTGTGCTGACCGTCTCCTGTGTAAATGGTAAAAATGAACTTCTTAAGTATTCTATGATTTTGCTCTCTCATGTACACTTTATTTGACTTCAAGTTCAGATCATTTAATTGCTCTCAGCTGTTTGGATACACTCATTTGATATTGTTTTAATTTTTAATGTTGGTTTTTATATCCTGAGTCCATCCAGAATTTTTTACAGTTTACAGAAATGTGCATAAATCAAATACACATTCAGTAAATTGTTTATTCTTTTGTTTTGATTTTTTGGTTGTTTGTTTGGTTGTTTTTTTGTTTGCTGGTGCATCCCTTGAGACCATTGGTACATGGAAAAGAAAATTCCATAAGTAATGACTCCTTACCCATGGAGATACCCTAAGAGACCAGCTACCTCATCAAACACTTGTTTTGTCTAACTGATCTGGTTATTGCTCGATGCTCTAAGAGTCTGATTCTAGCTGTGGGTAAAAGAGGTTGTGTGTTTGATCTCAAAGAGTCCACAAGCTTTTTCTATTGAATTGTTTTTTCTTTCACATATTCAGAAAATTAGCACATCCATTATTGAGAAGATTTAACACAAACAACATGTTTGGTCAGGGCATATCCTATCATACATATAAATACATAAAGAGACAATGAGGCATAAACCCCCCCCTCCCTCAAAAAAAAAAACAAAAAACACTTTGCTGTAGATAAGAAGTGGTGTACTTCTCTTGCTTTTGGATTCCACAGTGTAATTCAGTTTAATGGAAAACAAAGAGATGCTGGCATGTTGGAAGTTTTAAGTCTTGAATGACTGAGACTCTTCACAGCCACATACAGTACATGTGTGTGCTATTCAATCAATTAACCCTAGCAAAAGAATGAGAGAAAAACAAACACATTCTACTATGAAACTTACTCCTGTTTAGTAGTAAATGGTAGTTAAACACTCTTTAGCTACCACGTGTGCATTTGTTTTAAAGCCCAAACTATGTGCTGATAACTCCATGTGGTGTGTACTGTTGCATTTTTTCTTTCAAGGTACACTCTTCAAGATCAATGTCTGTTTGTTTGCCTAGTGAATTATTAATTACTTGCTGGGCAAGTGAGGCATTCTTCTTTGAAGCTGAACTATCCAACCTTGCAGATTCCCTCTAATGATATAAGCAGAGGCTCAAGCCTTCAAAGACCCTTAGAGTCTTCATACTTTCCATATGGTTATATCCCAACCAGGCCTGAACTGTCTGTGGTGTTATTATATTAGAACTTTTAAAAATGAGAGAGATGAACATCTCCTTGAAGAGAAAGTCTGTGCTTAGAGTCTTTCAGACAGCATATCCAGCTATCCCTTCGTTGAATAATAGAAGAGAACTCCTTGGATAAAATCAGTTCAACCCATTGCTTTTCTTTTAGAGTCAATAGTCCTCTATCCTATCTTTCAAAGAAAGGATAAATATTACACTGAAAAGAAGTTGCTTTTGTCTCTCAAGGACATTTATTGCCAGCTTCAATAGGCTGAAAGAGTGTGTCTTAAGCTAAATCATAATATTTGATCCAAACCAAGGGGAGACAGAATGGCTGTGTTGAATGTAATGACATAAAAATACAGTGAGAAATGATTGTAAATGTGTTCTTAGATATCTGACAGCTATTAAAGTGCTACAGTCAGTCTTCAGGTTGGCATACGAATGAAGCATGAGGTACATCTGACGGTAGACTGAGCAGCAGATGATCCTGTCCAAACTCACACCTTGGATGGAGAGAAGTCCCACCGTGCAGACCTGTGCTAGACGAGAGACAACAGAAGGTGGATAGGTTGAAGTGAAGACAAAATGAGGTCCTAACATTGTACACAGTAGGGCAGGAAATCTAGAGGACAGCAAGCTCATGGGATGTGTGTGTGTTTTGTGTGCATATGGATGAATGCATACAATCAACGGTAGCACTCTCTCTCTACCATCTGGGCACGGAGCACATCCAAGCCTGAGCACCAGGGCACCTGGGGGGGGACACACTGTGGTCCTTCACCCAGACAGGGGCCTTGTAGGCTAGAAAGCCATCTGTAATAGATGACCTGTAGAATTGTGGTACAGACACTCACAGTGTGATGGCGGAAAACAGACGGAAACCCTCAATGGTTTCTTCCTATACCAACACGCACACATGCGCATGTGCTAAAACAAACTGTCTGTACTCAAACACTGACACACACACACACACAGATACATGCATGTACATACATGACCGAATGTCCATGTCAGTATCTTTTAATCTTTGGCATAGTTGCTAAACTGAGGAAAAAATTATTTTGCTTGATATTTAATGTAGCTTCAGAATGAAGGGTTGTACATTTAGCTAAAAATCATCTGCAATCTTTGCTCAGACAAATGTTTAAAAAGGAGGGATGTTTATATGTGTGTAAGCAGCAAACAAAAAGTCTAAAGGACATAACTTATACTTAGAAACAGATACAGCAGACAGCTTGTAAGATGCATTAAGTATTCGGCGTATTCTCAGTTTATCAGCTTAAGTTAAACTCCTATGACTACTTTACAACTAAATGTACCACCTGCCACTGCCAGAGAGTTTGTGACAAAACTGCTAAACTTATTTACCACTAAAATTGTGCTAATAATGAGAGCCAGTGTTGACTTGTAGAACTGTAAGAACTGCAATCAATTTCTCAATACCTGTCACTTTTGAATCAGTAAATTAGTTATGTTATGTACTACTTTACTGTCTGTACACACACCTTATGTCAGAGGTGCCTTAAAATATCTCTAACCAAATATCACTTGTGTAGAAAAAAGAAAATCAAACTAGTCATGTAATACTGATATTCTGCCACGTCCCTTGACTTCTCATACAAGGATACCTCTTTTACCTCCTAACTCTTTTGCCCTGACTAACAAGGCTTACTCCAATGTTAACCTATTTCTTGCAAAAATAGATTATCTGAGCAAGTCAGGTACAGTAGAATACACGTTTTCCAACTCATTTTAGTTGGAGTTTTTGCCTGCACCACAGCAGGCTGACTGCAGTGGTGCAGACCACAGGTGATTTTGGAGTAACTGAGGTTTACTGGGATTAATGACTTTAATGACTTTGATGTTACTATAACAACTTTAATTTCAATCCCTTACATACTGATGGAAACAGTACCGACATTATTGTATCCTGCTACTGAGTAGTCTAATATAATACTGCCCAACAATGATAAATGACAACATGAATATTTACAAACATGAGCAGTGTCATGAAAAAAAAAAAAAAAGAACAAAGGACCCAACATAATAACCTGTGGAATCCCTTTATTGTATACAGAGTAGTAATGTTATTTTTCTCTCTTAAAACTATTATGCAGAATTACAACCCTCAGAATTCCTTAAGAAAACATTAATTTAATCATATTTAATCATTTTTGTTCACTTTTAGCTTTGATTTTATCTCTCTCTATCCTCAGAACATCTGCATCACATCCTGCATTACGTAATCACTTTTTTTTTTTTCACAAAGCACCCCATAGTGGAAAAAGGTTACAGGAAGCATGTAACAATGACTGTGACTATGATGGCTACACAAGTGTGTCATTATGCCTGTTGACATACTTTTGCAAGTTATGATTTCATATGATAAAAATGCCAACAAAATTATCAATTGCAGGCTTGGGAAGAGAAAGAGCCTTGATGGCTTAAATACAATAATTTATGAGCCTATTCACTCAGATGGTACGGTTATTTGAGTAGCAATAATGAGTGTAATTATCATTGTCAATGAAAAGGATTTTATCTTGAATTTATGTAAATTAATCATTTGGTTGTGAAAGAAGCTAAATGGCCTCATCAATGGACCCCCACCCTCACTGACTCAAAATGATTGTTTACTAGCTATGAGGTTTATAGCTGAGCACAGCCCTCAATCAGCAAATGACTGTCTAAGACTTTTCATCAAATTGCAAGATGAGAGAGGATAAGGGAAGGCAGAAGGCTACAGATCCTTTTAGGCCTCTGAACAAGTGGCCATTTTGAACTTCTATGTGTGAGTGTGTGTGTGTGTATGCGTGTGTGTATGGAAGAGAGACAGAAGGAACTGACAGGGTTTTCTGTGTCTTTCCTCATTTTTGGCCAGATGCATTAGGTCATGACAATATATAATTCACCGTTTCATTCTTCACAAATATGTCTTGTTTTCAAATTAGTATTTGACAGACTTAGGCCTCTATTACATATACACAAATCTCACCGTTAAACATGGCCTTTGTACTCCCAAGTAAAAGAAGGAGCAAAAATACATGCAATGAATAATGACCCTTTAAATAAGAGACCATGGTTTATGGCTCCCCTTGTTGGCACTTTATCCTTCACTGTCAGCGTTTCACTTCTTGGAGGAAAATCTTGCAATTCTATTTTTATACCCCATGAAGGGATGATGAGGGAGCAAAACCCAGAGCAAGAGGCAGCTCCAGAGAAAATGCATGGCCACATCTGGCCACTCTTTTTATACATACATTTAAAACGCAAATGCAAACACTTCAACAGGTACGTGATGAAGTGAGTACTGCCTACTGAAAAACACTGTAATCTCTGCTCTTTAAAGCTCCTCTTCTAACCGCTGTAGACACACTGAAGTAAGCTGCAAAAACTGTAGGTGTAAAGGTATTCTGATTGATTTCCTTACCTGCTTGACATCATTTAAATTATTTCAGTAACAAGTCCCGGTTCAGTGTTATTTTGCAAAAAAAAACTAAAATGCTATTAATAATTTGAGTAGTTAACTGTTCAGGTACAATTTTACTTATTTATGTTTCCTAAATGATCATTTTTACTTTTACTTGAGTCATTTTAAATGATAGTGATTGTACCTTTGCCTAAGTATAGATTTTTAGTACGCTACCCACCACTGACAAAGTGTAAGTTTAAATGAAATAATCATAGTGAAAATCAGTGTCCTGCTTTTTGTCTCTTTTGCTGCCAACTTACGCTTTTCCCTGTTGACAGAATACACAAAAGTCAAAGACATGCACCGAGCAACAAAGAGTCATTCTGTAGTACTGTGACAAGGATATGAACACTGGCAGTGGGTACACTACAGTACACCACCAACTCCCCTTATTTTAAATTACTTTGCACTTTTATGGTAGATATAAGAGCTGTTTATATTGCTTTTTAAATCTTTTTATCCTGTTCTATTCTGTGTATGTCTTTGTATATGTTCTATGTGTGTAGCTTGAAGGACTGTAAACTTTCATTTCTTTGTGCAGCATTGTGTTGCATAAGGACCTTTGGTCATTTAAGGCACTTGCACTTACTTACTAACATGCTTTTCTTCTTTTTTTCTCTTGTGGAGGTTGCATTTAAAATCCATATACCGGGGAAAGTGTATTATACATGCTTTTATGCCACAACAACCTTTTTTTAAACATTCATAAAGATGCACACCATCATATTCACACCAAGGAGCCACCCAGGAGATCTGTGGTCTTCATGATGTGGGCTGTGCAGCTGAAGGTGATGCTCTATGGGCCATTTTAATGGTACAGAAGCTGTTATAGTGTTAGTCATATAAACAAAGTATCTGTATCAACAATAACCTTAAGGATACAGGGATGCTACATCACTAAACGCTAGAATGCATGCATAAAAAGCAGTGCTGCACAGCGTAAAGTCCAGAAACATCTAATGCATCATGTCATATTTGTCAAAACATACAGGGAAGCTTCTTAAATCCTTCATGCAGTATTAACCAGCATTTCTCTGCTGTCTCTTCACTGTCTGCTCAGTATGTTCCAAACTTATAATTGGAAAATAGTTTCCTAGAAATTATAACATCAAGTACAAGACTAATGGACCAGTAAAAGCTGAGTGTTGCAGCCCTTTCTCAATAACATTCTATTGTTGAAATGCATAGCTTTAAAAATTAAATGTAAAGTTTATGGATATATAAATTATTCTACAAACATTAAATGTGTTTTGTTTTTTATTTGCCTTTCTTCCCTAAGCTACGGTATGCATTTAAAAAGAAATGTCTATTTACATAAGTCTGCATTTAATTTTAAAGTGCACTCCATACACCCGCCCACACTCACTCACACACAGACACTCTACCACCAACTGTGCCCTCTGACCTGAATGCTACAATTGAGCACATAAGCAATTATTGTAGTGTGTGGTGTAAGTGTGAAGTACAAACCTCTACTATAGAGACAGTATAACATTCTGAGTTATTCATGAAAGACACTAGCTAGATAAGGAGGATCAGACCATGGCCATACCTGTTCTCATTATGCCCTCATTTCAAGGTTTGGGAGCACAGAATTAACAACATGCTCTTTCAATTTTACTCTATTTAGTACCTATTCAGTCTATTTTCTAAAGCATGAATGTCCTAAAGCTTGACCAGCGATGTGTTTCACTGTCTTTGTCTTGCCGTTAAATTAAAAAATGACCATATTGGTCCAAAAATCAACTGAATTTATCATCAAAGGAATGCCGGAATGGTGTGCACACCTCCTGCTTTAGGGTAAAATAGGAGAAAGCAGTAGATATCATCTTCTTTGAGGTATGTGAATGAATGCTGGTGAGCCGGAAGGGGTTAATAAATATTCAAGACGGCATTTAGGCTCTTTTAAGGGAGGCTTAGTTTCTTTGCACGCTGTGCTCCTGTCGGTATTTTGTGTGTGTAAATGTGTGTAAATAGGAGCGGGGCAGGGAGACGTGTGGGCGCAAGTGTGATCGCAGGTGTTTGTGCATGTGTGATCATGCATGTGTGTTTAGTGTACCTAACTGGAGTACTAATTATGTGAAAATGCTGCTCTTCACGCTGAGCATAAGATGTCTGTGTGCTCTTGGATCCCTTCACTCCTTCTGAGTAATACTTCTGAGGCATAGATTGTATGATACCAACTATCTTAACAGTAGCAGTCATTTAAGACTATGTCCTTCCCCTTTAAAGCCCCGGCATTATAGCATTTGAATATTATCATCATGTCTCTCCTTCACCTCTGCCATTTCAACAGCCCTTCACTGTGGGTGTGTGCGTGCGTGCGTGTGTGCATGTGTGTGTGTGTGTGTGCAGGCGTTTGTAAAACAGTCCTGAATGAAGAATATAACTATGCAGAGGTTTAACCCAGACACATTATCATTCCCTAGCTGTTGAAGTGGAATATTACAGTCACCTTCCACACTTCCAGGACAAGAGGAGGCAGCAACATAAATGCAGACATAAAGGGGATAGAAGAATCTATCTATCTTTATTTCTATCAGTCTATCTGTCCATCTATCCACCTGATTATTAATCCTCATATTTATCTCCTTTATTTTTTTCTCTCTCTGTGCAGAAAGCAAACTACCCACTCCAATTTCAATTCCAAATCAACAACCCCTCTTCACACACACACACACACACACTCAAACACACACACCGGACCAAAGAGCAAACACAGTCACATTAGTTTTCTGTAATACTAACTAGATAAATAACCTTCATGAAATTTAATTAGCGCAGACTTGTAGTACAATAACAATAACAATGTTGCTGCCTGCAGCAGGGAAAGAGAGGCTGTAGAGGGAAAAAAAAGTAATCAGGATATCAACAATAAATATATCATATTTGCATATTCTCTGCATAAACCTATTTACTGTAGTAGTTTTTTTTAAATCTTTTTTTTAAACTTGTATCACACTTGTCATAACAATTAATAAAGTGAATAAATTGCAAAGGGGGGAAAAGCCAATTAAGAACGAAGATTGTCCAAAAAAAAAAAATCAAGTGATATAACTACAACTTCCCCTTGTCAGCATTCCCAGTTAAACAGAGGATGACACATTATGAGAAGCAATTACTTCTTAATCAGCATAGATTAATCACAGTAAGTAAAAGCAAAATATCCATCTGAAAGTTAAATATGGCCACTATTTTTTTTTTCATGAATGCTGTTGCAGCAGCAGCAGCAGCAGCAGCTGTGTTTTGGTAACAACCACATTCTGCTTTCAGACTCAACTGCAGCAAATTTGCAAGTGATATTCCACTGCCATTGAAGCAGTACCCACAAAGCTGGTCTGTATCTCAAAATTTTTAAAAAAAGGTGAAATAACAGAAGATGAAAATGCACTATATCAGCACTGTTTTTGATTGTTTTGCTATAATGACACTTAAGAAAAACTCAAGGTTTTCCCTGCCAGTTAAATGTGCCTTGCGAGTGCCTTATACTGTGGGCATTAAGTAGCTCCACAAACAATTTTACACACAAGCGAAAAAATCTATATGACATTTGGCTTCATCAATTTGTACTTATAATAAGGAACTATTTAATTGCATCCCAACCGTATGCATATTTGTGGCCTGCTTGCAAAGTCTCACACAGCCACCTCGTTTGCTTTGAAATACTTATTGTTTATCCATGATAAATATGTATGGAAATGTGTGATCCATTTTCTAAAGCTTCCTGTCTGCTTCTCTCTCTCTCTCTCTCTGCCTGGCCTGCTTGTTTTGCCTTTGGCATGCTATAGAAGGTGCCAAGATTTATGCCACACATTTTGTTTAATTTCCTACTCTGTAACACAGAGATGAAAATATATGGCAACGCACTCTTTCATCTTCACATCTTTTACACAGTGATATAAAACCTGCTTTGATATTTTATTTAATTATATTTTCAAGAGAGGATAAAAAGGCCCATTGGGTTACTGCACCTTTACAGCTAACTACAATGTTTACTAAGCTGTCATGGTAAAGTTGAAGGGTTTGTATGTATCAGAATGGATAAATAGGCACATGCTATTCAGTGCATGAAGTGTAGTTGGGTTAAGGACTAGCAACTAAAGAGCTGCAGTAGACAAAAAAACAGAGCTAGGAGAAGGGTGAATGCAGGACTTCAGTTCATTTGAAGAGTAGATATATGGTTCCAAATGAATGCCACTGTTAAACAGGAGAAAGCACCAGGGGAACAAAACTTGCAATCAACTCTTACAAACTATAAATTTCTATCATCTTCTGCAGGCTGTGGGAATGATCTGGCAAATGACAATACAATAAAATAGCCAGTGTGGCTTAGTGTGAGGGAAGGGACATGAACTTCCGCCCCAGGCAGGTTGAGCACCATTTTGGCTCTCAGATAGTCTCGATGAACCCCGTCTCCAGCTGTCACCAGGAAGGAGCAAATCACCATCGAGTGCCATGAACCACCAGACCGACCGCCTCCTTATGTTGCTTGCCACCGATTTCCATACCCGCTTAAGCACACACCTGTCACAGCTCAAATCCATTCAGCGACATACTGAAGGAGCACAACAGATCATATTTAGGACACAAAGCAGAATTCAGCCATGGTCACACCATGAGAAAAATCAAAGCTACTACAGAGAAATGAGATAAGTGGTCACATTTGAATACAAACAGATAAATAATTCAATAAGAAGGGAAAAACCGGATTACAGTCTAACATGACAGAATATACTGTGTTTAAGCATAAACTGGAAGAGCGAGTATGACAGACTCTGTTTTAAAGCACCACAGCAGCCATGTTGTAAAGAATAAAAAAATAACTAGGGTGAATGATTTGCAGCTTTTTTTGACGGATCACATTCTTTATAAATTTTTGAGCCGTGTGTGTTCAGCGCAAGTTTAATCCAAAATGAATCTCAATTCACTGGGCTCTATCTGTTATGAGTGTCACAAAAGCAGAAAAAAAGCAAAAAATAAAACAAAAAGATTAAAATAAAAAAACAATGACAGCAGTGGGAATTGAGCAAGATGATGTGACTCAGCTAACAGCAGCAATAATACAGCACAAAAGAGAGATGAGATTTGTAAAAAAAATATTAGGCAGATAACTTTCAAATCAAATTATATTATTCATATTATGTTATGACTGCATTGTCCTCTCTTTTTGATAAAATCCACAAAGTGCTAAGTCTTCAGCAACAGCCCCTTGTTCTGTTAGAAAAGCTATAATTGGTTAAAAAGGTGTTTTCTGGATTGTTTTGTGAATCCAAGGACTTTCAAAAGCCGATTCATCCCACTATTAAGTGTATTATGATAAAGGCATTGGGAATGATCATCCAATCAGCTGAGGCAGTGTTAGCTATAAAAAAGAAGAAACATGCTACAGTTACATGAGAGTTTATTAAAATTTTGATCTGATGATGATGTTTGATTTTAAATGAATATAAAAATTCAGGAGGACATTAAAGTTATTACAGTTGATCCTGAGGGAACGTCTGTACCAGATTCAATAGAAATCCATACAAGACTTGTCAACACATTATACAAAGCTTGTAATCAGGAAAAGCATGTGATCACCAAAGTTGTTAGGATTCATTATTTGTACACCATGAATGTCTGCACAAAATCTTTTGACAATCTATTCAATATTTGTTGAGACAGTCTGGACCGAGGAGGCAGACTGACGAAGCAACCGACCAACACTGCCATCCCTGGAGCTTTGTTTGTTAGACTGGATGGAAAATTATGCTTCTGGTACCTTCAAGGATCAAATCATATATGCCGCTGCACTTTTATACTCTCTACAAAAGAGGGCACTTGGAGTGTGAAGAGGCAGATCAGCTGGGTTTAATGGTGAGCACCCTCCAAAAGAACAGAATAAGCATGAAGTAAAGTTTGTTGGATTGCAATGCAAACTTCAGCGTCACGAACACAATGAAAACTGTATCCTGTATTATGTACACCAGTTCAGTTTTCAATCAATTGACCAATCACATTTATTGACCATGTCTGCTGTGGCAAAAGATTAGGACGGAAAGATTCCGACCAACGCATAGAGACAATAAACAGAGTGCTTGACCAGCCAGAGGAGGAGATTGTAGAGTTGGCTGTTGACTCACAGAGGCAGTTTGCTGTTGACCTTTCCACAGCATTGGATGAGAAGTTGTGCAACACTGAATGAATACTGAGCAGCAGAGCTTTATGAAACATTCATTTTCTCATAAGTGCACTGAATGCTAACTTATAAATATCAATTTATGTTTAATTTATTATTATTACTATTTTTGATTAGTTATTTTCTGCAGCCTGGCAGCAGATGGACCGTAATGCACTGGACTTACAGGTTTGTGTTACAGTACAGGGTCAGTTCACCCAAATCACCAGCATGCAGCTTGAGAATGTTTTTGTTTATCCTGTTCAGATTTAATTTGAATTTTTGCAAACAACTTCCTGCAGGGATAATTCCAGGTCTGTTTTAACACTGCAAATGAAATTCCATTCCTCTCATTGTGTTGAGGTGCCTCAGAAAGTGCAGAAAGTGTGAAACCAAAGTGCTTGAGCTGCAGACTAGATTTCAGTAGCGTACCGCCTCTTGTTCGAATTCTGTGTAATCCTAGAATTTCAATACTGTATGTCAACTGGGCAGTTGTCTTGGCACTTGTGGCCTTTCAATTTCACCTACGGCTGCATAGTCTGCCGTGCACGACAAATTAAAGTACTTTTTCTTGGGAGCGGCTGAGATAAAGAACCTTGGGACAACCACCCCGTATCCCAGTTCAGACAGAAGATGACAGACCAAAGGTCACCAAGATGAAAATAGGTTTCATTGCACATTCAAAGCATGCACAGTGAGTGCTTGGAGCAGTGGCTTTGTGATTTTCCAACTGGCTTTTTCTTAGTGGGTATGCAAGAAAGTGAGTGCCGAAGCTACAGTATATTGTTGAATATGGCGCATAAAAGATTTCCCCTTGAAATGAATGTGCTCATAATACAAGCTGAACATCCCAAAGATGATGAGATGTCCTCCCTCAGCAGCTGCTGCCTGCTCAGCAGGTGAAACAGGTAAGCCTGTCAACTCAATTTTTCATTGAAATCAGTGCTCTTCACTGAAAAACACAAATGTGAACATGCTCTCATATTTCTCATTTTCTTCTTTTTCTCATTTCTGCTTCAAACATGTCACCTTTTTTCTCACTCAGATGCTTTCAAAGCCTTGCGATTTTTATTGCCTGTCTTGCTGCATGAATAATATCCCATTAAATCTGCATTGACAGTTGAACTGAATCATGCCCTGGCTTTAAGGAAGCCATTGACAGGGAAGAAAGCTAAGTCCTTACAATTTTCTGGCGCCAGATGGGGGCTGATGGAGTGTGAAGCACTTAAGCAGCTAAACATGGTGCCCTTTTACCTTTTACAGTAATTCAAAGTGGTCTGTTTGAGAGCCTTTCACACATACTCAGTCAGTCTTTCATTGGTTGCAGGATATCTATGAAAAAAGGCAGACTATATGCAGAAATGGAAAGTGTTGATATTCAACAATCTCTCTTAAGTTAGAAGTCAGTTAATAAGGCTAACTCAGCCACATTATGAGGAAAAATCACAGATTCACTGATCTGTATAAATTGTCCCTTTTTAACATGTCACATGCCGGATCCCGGCCTTGACTTTCAGCTGATGGGTCAAATAACGACTTTCACAAAGATGATCACAGTTTGAATCCTGTGAGAAACAGTAGAAAAGGGTGTTTGTTTTAACACTGTATTTAATTCAACCCAACTCTAAAACAAGTTAGGGTTTAGTAAGTTTATGTTTTATTGCTAACAGGACCTGAGATATAATATTTTCTTTTGACTAACTAACAGGTCTGTTACACCTTGGCATGATACGTGGTGCATGTGTGCTCAGCTTGTTGACATATAACACTTATCAGGTAATGCAGGTAACATGTGTTTTATCCATCTTTGACATGACCCATTTCCTTGCCCCTAACCCTGTCCAATCAGTTACCAAAGTAATAACCTGAACCTAACTAAACACCTTAGCCTGGCTAAACGTCCACACTTTCCGGTACTGTTATTACTCTTAAGGTCTAAAATTACACTTGAACACACACACTTGCGACCAACTGTACATACGTAGCACACATTCTAGTCTACATTTCAATGTGCTTTGTTGTTGGTTGAGTCAAGGATGTAATGTTTTTGAGTATTTTTCTCTGTGTGTGTGTGTGTGTGCGTGTGTGTGTGTGTGCGCGCGTGGGGTGTATGAGTGTGTACAGTCAGATGAAAAGGAGTGAGGGATAGTTAGAGATGTTTGTAGAGGCTGCACTCCCACTCAATCACAGCAGGAGGTCCGTAGATTCATCTCCACCTTAATAAGGAGGACAGCTTCGAGACCAGCTCTTTGTGCACAATTTGTAGGCTTGTGAAGTGTTAAAGCTATGTGTGTATGCATTTGTGTGTGTGTCATAAGAATATACGTCTGCTTTTGCTTCCAAAGACAGGTGCGTCTGCGTTGAGAGCAACAAAGGGCAGCGTTAAATTTCGACATGCAAGCTAACAAGCGCCATCCCTGAGCAATTGATTGGATTAGTAAAAATAATTAGTTGCCAAGGTATTCCATGGTCCTTTTAACAGATGCAAACTCTAAGACGCTGATAAAAGGTACAGATATAGTAAAGTTTACAACCAGCCTTGTTAGATTCCAGCAGCCTCCAGCACACCGCTCATAAAACCTGGGAAACACTAGCATCCATACGTCTCTCTGACAGAACCAAATTGGCTCATTGCAATATTTTGTTTAAGCACTGGCCTGTTTACTAAATGTCATTTTACTTGTTTATAAGAATTGATTATAATAATAATCCAATAATGGAGCCTGCAAGTGTAAAGCTTATTTATAGACTACAAAAACAATTCTTATATATTTATATCGTGTGTTCAAATGTGTCTGTTTGTGTTTGTAGTTCCATTCCATAATTTAACAATAACACACAATAGAGCACTTACACAGCAGGTATACATTTAAAGAGTAGATTATGGAGTGCCTAGATGCATAATTTTGCATGCTCATGAAGAGAAAATTGTGTGACATTTGGTGGCTCAAGTACCTCTTGTTTGGAGTAGCTGTGATTGTGGGTGGGTGTTGGCTGAGATTTTGTTGTACATTAGTCTCTGTTTTGATGCAGTTTCAAGTTGAGGATCTGATATTTTAAGTGTTTTAAATTCCAAAATGAAAATATTAAAAATTGTTATGTATTCATCAGTGATGGGCGATAACTCTTAGTATGACCAGCCACGGCACATAAGGACAATGTGAAAGAGGCGGTTGTTCAAAGACAAATGTTGTTAATTGTGTATAACGCGGTTGTTGTGATAACTTGTGTTGCTGCCTGATCTGCCTGTTTTCATTATATGTTCCATGTTGGCCTACTGTGATTAAAAGCTCCTGCTCATTTAATTGATTTGGAATTAAACAAATGAGCTTAGTTGTAAACAAAAAGTTAAAGACTGCAAATCAAACAGCGGGAAACAACAACAGAAATGCAAGCCTGCCAGGTGGAGTTAGGAGGGAGTTGAAAGTGATGATTTCAGACTGATTTTGCAGCTTTGAGACTTTATTCATATAATCTTATGTGGCCTTGCTCCCTCTCTGTCTCTCTTTTTGTGCCTTCCCTCTCCCACTTGATGTAGTACTGTCTGATATACCACCAAATATAAGTAGTTATAGTGTAAAGCACTGATGTGACCTCTTTAGTAACACAGATTCACCCTCATAATGAGAGTATTTTAACTGGCAACTGCCAAGAGAACAGGAAAAAACTGTTTGTTAAAGAGACCAGATATGAAAGAAACTTAAATCACTCAAATCTAAAGTAAAGAAGGTGGTATCGAGAAGTTATATCTGTACAAAATGTATTTTGAGATAACCTGACTTGTTGTACGAACCCATCATGCCAGAAAAAATTGTAGGTTTCTCTTTCTTTTTTATCTTTTTTTTAGTCTTATTCTTTTAAGAGAAATACTTTTCTTCTATGGGCAGGTATTTGATTGAAGTAAATGAAGGATAATGTGGCTTGTAATTGGGGTTAGACAAAGGATTTGACATAAATGGTCTTGTCACAGCCCTAATATCTTCATGTCACGGCTGATTATTAATAGGTGGTGGTGATTTAGGCCAGGCCAAACACCACCAGATTCTATTTCACTGCACTGATACAGATGATATGATAATATCCCTGTCTGCTCTTGTGGCAGAAAATTAGGTTTTGTGCAGCATTTATAGACCTATGGGCATATTGGGATTTTTTTCTAATCAGATTTTGATTGTTAAGATATGTGCAGGTGCTGTGAAATGTTTTTGTTATGTAATTCTGGGTTCTGTAATGAACGTCTGTCCTGAGAGCCCTACGCACCGCAACTTATGAAAATACATGCAAATAGACACAACAAAAGCAAATGAGGGAAAAATCTCCATAGATTTTGAACAATATATTAGCAGCATCCAGAAAAAAAAGGAAAAAGAAAATAGTACAAAGTCAGAAAACCCGACAAATAAAGATGTTTCAAGGGAATACTAAATATGGCAGGCGGGTTCATCATTTTTATTTTCCCCTGGAAACTCCTGCTGTTTTGTAAATCACTTTAGTTCTGTTCTTTGCAGCTTGCACTGTTCACTTAATTTATTTGTTTGTTTTTTTCAGTTTGTTTTTCTGTCTTTTGTTGTATTTTCTTTGAAACCTTTTTTACAACAACTTTCCTGTATTTTGTTGCGTCTTCTGTCTTTTGTTTTTTGTGTTTTTTTTTTACAAAACCTTCCTGTCTTCTTTTTTTGTTCAGTTAGTTTTTGTAAAACATGCCTTTATCTGTTTGTGTTTTTACTTTTTGCTGGAATCGCATGTGTTGTCTCGCTGTACGTGTTTTCTTTACCCAATATGGACATCATCAATATGCTATTACCTGCCGTTTACCTCTGCCATAACATATTAATCAATAAAAGGGTGGAAGGAATGAATTATGGTTATCTTGAAAAAATATAAATAAAACAAGGTTTACATAATTATTGACTTTGTTTTTGTTTTTGCCTTGAACTGATCGGACTGGCTGCTGATTGGTTGGTTTTTCTGCTGGTTCAGGATAAATCTGAACCTCCTCTTCAGAATCACTGTCAGACTCTGAATTTAAATGTAATCCTCATATTTTGAAGATCCTCATCTTCATCCTCCAAAGCTTCACCTCTCTCTGTGTGGGCGGAAGTGTATGTGTGTGTGCAGGTGTGTGTGTGAGTGAGTGAGTGTGTGTATATGTGTGTGGAGGGATGGTAATTGGAATGAATTTAGGACTTTTGGCAATAATACTTAAACAATGTGCTCAATCTATAAAATATGCTGCACATATGCACACAAAGAGCACATGTCAAAGGAAAACAAGAGCTCAGGTACATTATAGACTTTGTTTGTGTTTCTTATTCCATTTTGACCAGTTTTTTCCTTCCACTCCAACACTTTAACCCCCCTTGAATCCACACAACATATAAATGTGTCAATATTCCATAATAATAACCCACTGAAAATGTTTTCTTTAATATATTCTTCACAGAAAATTAGCAAAGGCCACTGAGTCTCAAGTTAAAAATGTACTTGACTACATAATTTTTCTTTTCGTAAACATTCAAAACACTTCCAACAAACTCAAACACCACACAATTATTATGCTACATTGTACATAATGGGCCTGAAATACATCTTATCCACAAATAAATGAAATTAATAAAATTTTGGTGTATCTTATTGTATTACTTGATGGCTCATGAGGATTGCATGTGGGTGTTAGAGAAACTGAGATTAACGTGGAAGGCAGAAGTAATGAAACCAGAAATTCATGCGAACATACATGTTTTATAGGCTTGTTAAGAGTCAGCATCTCTAACCCTATAGTTACTCTGTAAAAAAAAGATAGTGAGAGAGTGTGTGTATATGTGTGTTTGTGTTTTCTAGCTGTGCATTGTCAGCACAAGCCTACTCCATCTGCCATCGGGGAGCTGATGCTATGCTTTTCTCCAACATTACCTCAACGAGGTCCCTCATGAATGTGAAATTTATGTATTTCTAACTTTTTAAGAAAGTTCTCCACAGTCAAACAAGTCACATACTGTACAGCTGCTCAAAACTGCATAAACTATTTGAAAATAAAGGGGAGTAAAATATTTATGCCTTTGAGCTCATTTATACCAAATCTTTGATTTTGCTGCCTCACACTTCTTTTTCATCCTGTTACTTTCTTTTTACTTTACTTTCACCTTAACACACACACATACACACACACACACACACTAATACTGTACTTCTCACTTTCTGTGCTTGTTTTTCTTTTAAAAATAATCTCTTACTTCAGCATCACCTTCGAAAAAAAAACCAAAACCCTTCATTTGTTGACAGATGTGACAAAAATAACAACCAATTATTAGAGATAAAACGAATAAAGAAGAGAGATATGTGATCCGTTCCCTCGGCTTATCAAAACCCAGCTGTAGTAACATCTTCTGATTTGCTGTTATTGATGGAGACATTACAGAGACTATGGCATTTCTGCTCTGATACTGTCGCTCTCCATGTGTCTCATTTGTGGCAGGAATCATGTCCGCTTGGTGTTTGTCTTAACAACCCTGTCAAGGTGTCTGAGAAACATGTCAATCCTTATTCCAAACAGCAGGTAATTTGTTGGCTACACCGTGAACTGAACTGATTGTCAGGTCTCGAAATAGCTTTTGCTGTGGTTGTGGTTATTGTTTAAAAAAAAATATTAAAAATCAGAATATGTCCTCCCTCCTTGTAGAAAATGGTGCATCTGCTGGAAGTGCATGGCTGTGTATTGAGTTTGAAGGCTTTCCTCATCTTTGATAAGACTGACTACAAGTTCAGTGCAGATGAATACCAAGCAGAAGGCCAAATAGAGGTAAAACTCAGAGCAGAAGATGGGCCGGTTTCCTCTCTGCTGCTCGGCAGACACACTGCCACAGTGTGGGATGGTGCTGAATGAATCCAGAAGCAGTCACTCCCTAACACTGAGATCACTCTTCCTCCACCTCTACCCTACAGCAGTCTTACATTAAATTCAGCTTCCACCTATTTCCTGAATCCATTATCAGTTTTGCTCTATTCATCTTCCGTGGCTGTGGTGTGAAGCAGTTCCAGATACGAACTCTGGTGGGTGCTCTGAAACCTTAGATCTCCCTGCTTAAAGGTGGGCTACATCTACCCAATGCCAACTTTTTAATCATTTTGGGCACCTGATGTGAGCTAGTGCACAAATATGTGTATGTGTATGTGTTTATAATTGGGTGTTTTCTGTCTTATTTTTTGTTAATGTGTGTAGCTTATTTACTTCTGCTTTGGGGTATCTCAAGCCATCTGTGGGCAGCATCACACAACACATGTTGCCAGTAAATAAAAGAGGACTGGCTCTGAAGTGCACATGTTGCTGCAATAGGTTACTTTTTTTCAGATTTCACCATTTGTCTTTTCAGTGTGAAATCTGGCAGCAGCTAAAACATCACACCTCATCCAGAGCTGCTGAAGCCCAGTTTGCTAAAGAAAAATTCAAGTTTCAACTTTATATGCCTATTTGTTGTTGTTGCTACTTCCCCATAAAGTCAGTTATGTTGTATTTTATAACCTTGTTCATTGGTAATAGGTGCAGAATTTAATGTTTTGGTCAATTTACCTTTGACTCTTCTATTATATGCATGTTGACCTTTTGTTTCAAGCAAATCATTAACGTCTGTGTAGATTAATTTCATTTATCCACATGGTAATGCTTCTCTGGAGGATAAAGAAGAAAAAAGTAAGAGTTAATATTTAAAAATCAGTACATTATTTTTAAAAAAAGACTTAAAGTTGTACAAAATACAGTAAACATCCTTTATGATGCCTTTACAACAGGCATGCTTCATCTCACTGGCCCTCTTTAGTATTCTCCTCCTCAGTCTGTGTTTTTGATAAGGTACATTGCCATTCAGAGGTCATGTCTCAGGGGCTTGTTTCAACACACAACTTTAATGGGTTGAGGGGGAAAAAAACAACGTAATGATATTTAGAATATGAATTTGAATAAGATGGAACAAGCCAATTAAAGAAGTGGTGTGTCTCAGTGGGCATGCATAAGTGGCCCTGACTGAATGGAAAATGGAAAAAAAAAAAGCAAGATTCTTCTGTTCTATTTCCAGTTAATGCTTAAAATACACGACCGTGTGTTGCCTGTTAGTTAGCAGGGAGGCTACAGTGTGGCTGCATAGCAGATTAGGAAATAAAGGTATGTTGTATTCATAAGCTCGCTTGTAAGCCAAAGGAAACTAGCCTATTGGCTACAGTTGAGTGCATTTAAATTTTTTAAAATATTCATTGATGTACATAGTCCCTCCTAAACAAATAAAGGTAAACTAAAGTGAGTATCTGACAGTTATTTAGCTGCTTTTAGCTCCTCAAATCATTGGTTTTAAATCAGTGGTGACACATTGTAAGTCAGTGCTTCTCATTTGTTTTCTGTTAAGCCCCCCCTAGGAAGAAGAAAACATTTTGCGGCCCCCACCCTCCGCCACTACTATAAATAGTATCATTTGTCTATAAAATTGTTACACCTACACCTCTGCACAACATTGTATCCTTATTAACATTAAGGAAAACCAAAAAAAAAGAAAAAAGAAAGAAATATAGATACACTTACAACAAAGAATAACTTTATTAACCTTGTTTTTTAGTCTGAACCAAGTGCATCAATTTGCTTTAAATTCAACAAAATTAAATTCTTATGTAAACTATAAACACTCAAACCAACTAATTGAGCCATTTGATACTGAAAAATAAACTTAAATAAAATTAATAAATAATAATAAATACAATTGATCAGCACCATTACCTCTGGAGCACAACATATAAAACACTTTAACCTGCAAAACAAAAATTAATAAAACAAATTGTGCTGATTTTTTTTTTTTTATCAAAATGATGAAGTCAGGATTAATGGCTACAATGAGCATGTTTTGCACTGCTCAACTTATCAAAGCGAGGTTTGAAGCATGACACTGCAACTCCTGCTCAATGTTTAGCTGGGATCTGTACTTTGTCTTCAGTGCAGCAACAGCAGAGAATGTCGTGCTAAACAGTGATC
>JAQMCX010000012.1:12079647-12135285 GCA_029814765.1 Acanthurus leucopareius
GTGTGTGTGTGTGTGTGTGTGTGTGTGTGTGTGTGTGTGTGTGTGTGTGTGTGTGTGTGTGTGTGTGTGCGCGTGTGGGTGTTTGTGTGTGTGAATAGATCTATGCACATGTTAGTAGTGACAACTGTGTGTCATTTCATTTGTGTATATCTGGTATAGTGAGGAATGGTCACACAATAGGAGGAGAGAAGGTGGGTAAAAAAAAAAGAGGAGAGAGAGTGAGCTTCGGATAAAGAAGTGTGTAGTTGTGGTTACACGAACGAAGGATTCTCTGGAGATAGTCATGTCTTTGCTCTCAGCGTGGGTTTGTCCTTATCAGGTGGGGGATACTCCCCCCCTTCCCCCTCCCCCCCACTTCAGAGTTTGCTTAGATTTGTGCATCATATTAGGCAAGAAGCGATAAGTCCCCTCTATCAGAATATTTCAGCAACGTGTCTATTGTGTGCCAGATGGCTGCTGGCACATCAAACCCATTCTAGGGCCCCTCAAGCTATGTTAACAAGTTTACAGCACGACTACAAGTGAATGTGCCGGATGGATGTTCATGTGCGCCTGCATTGAAGGGAAGGCGCATCCATATGTGTGTATCGGTGTATTATCCCCTGACCTGCTGTAAATGCTGTGAAATTGTTCAGGTCAGAAATATTTACTAGCCTGCTGTAAATGTGTGTGGGCATGTGTGTGTGGGCGTGTGCACGTGTGCGTGCGCCCTCCTCACATCCACGTTCCATAGCTAAATATTATTGCTTGAGTCAGAGATTACACTCTTTATATCCCTATTACCAGCTGCTCTCTCACATTCCCTGCTTCTCCCTCCACCTCATATTCATTTTCATCTCTCCATCCACTGTCTGCTTTCATACGTCTTCGTCTTTCACTAGTATCGCTCTCCCCTTTTTAATTCACCGCTTCTCTTGGGAAGCACTGGAGTCAGGGAAGGGCTTAAACATCAGGGTAAACGGGGTGATATTGCATTTTGACACGCCTCATAATATTTCCCCTTCAATTTCACTGCTTGGCGAGGAATGTGGGACTTTCTTCCCCCGCTGCATCTCCTCCTCTCACCCTGTCTCCTTATCTCGCTGTCATAATGTGGTGCAGGTGGAAAGGCATAGTGGCTGAAGAGATTGCGCTATACCTTCCATTTCCCTTATTTTTATTTATTCATTTATTGAGTGCTCTGTGTACAACAAAAGCCAGCTACGACATTATGAGGGGGGACGGGAGAGGAAAAAACAGGGGACAAGGAGACAGTGGGAGATTATTCATGACAAACTGAGGTAGCACTGCACGGCCAGCGAGGGTCAGGCAATCTCATTTTCCAAGTTAAACTTTAGCTCTGTCTTGCATTGGCCCCTGCTTCAAATGAATTTACTCACCATTGATCATTTGGCTTCCCCCAGCCTGGGAAAGACATGCACACTCAAACATGCACATTTACACAGAGCAGGCTGTAACATTTGTGTCACAGCTTATTTTACATGATTTAAAATCTTTCAACTCAAAGCATCCAGTGTAAAATCTTTCTGATATTCCCTTTCAATTTGCTTTGGTTACCATGACAGAGAAAAGTGGCAAAGCTTAACTAGCCTGAAAATGTGTTCAGAAATAAAATGAGGTTTACTCATTTGTGTGAAAACAAGCAATTTCCATTATCCCTACTGTTTGTGGCCCACAAACAGAGCTAATTAACATACTTACATGAAAATCGTTACACTTAGCTGATGAACTTATGCAAAATGTGTTAGCAGACCTTCTACAACATGTGCTGCATTGTATACAAAATAATTTTGAAAAAGTGCTGTCATCAGAGTTCATAACACTACCTAAGCTTTTTGCTGGGATGGAATTTTTTGGTTTTTTTCACAGGATACTTTAATGAGCAATTTTAGCTTGATGTATCTGATGTATTACAGCACAAATAAATTTTTAAAAAATTGCAAATTGTTCAAAAAAATGACATTAAATGAAAGTGATGGCAGAATCAAGCAGTTTATCTGGTAAAAAAAAAAAAAAAAAAACTTCCATGCTGGTAAAATTGTTGAATCCCCCCACAAAACTTTAGGGACAAGCAAAAACTCTTAAGCTTGCTTAGTCACCCAAAGCATAGATTAGAGGACACATTCTGTTGTGAACTAATCTCCTCTCAGGTCAGGTTTAGGCTCTTTGTGCCTGCTGCAGTTTGCATGTCCAAAGATCCACTCTAAGAGCCGCATTCAAATCTAGTTGATGGTTCTGCACAAAAAAATTATTCATATAATTTTATTATGTATCTTCATAGCCAATCAGAATGAGTCAGTGCAGAGGAATGCTGTTATGGCAGAGCAACTTCAAACAGCGCTGGCATTTAAACAAGATGAAACCAAGTTGTTTGTGTTTGTTTGCTTTTTGTATAATGATGCCCTGCAGTTATCTTCTAGAGGATCATTAATGTAAATCCATTGATTTCTGGCAAAACATTCTGAATAAACTGTAAATATCTCATGGAGTTTCTCAGGGTGATCGAATAAAATCACTATATTTTCAACAGAAATTGAATGTAAACAACATAGATATTTTTAAGAGAACAACACGCAAATTATCGCTACAGCCAAAGCACTTACACCGTTATTTTAAGTTAAAAAAATCCTCTTTTGGCATTGAGTAATCCACTACAACTGTACCTTGAAATTACAAATTATTTTTTTATTCCTTTAAAATGACTTAGATGTTAGTCTACACCTCCATCCTCAGTTATGAGTTATTCTTTTGATCAGTAAATGTTCAACTATTTGAGTACTTTTTATCACAGCTATTGTATTTTGCTATATTTAAACCCATTGCAGAAACAAAAACAAAAGTCACATGAAAACGTCCAAATAAAGTGTGAGAGACACAGAAGGAGCCAAATCAGTGGCTGCAGCAGACAAGAAGTTGATGGTGTGTGTTGTTCACCTGTCGCTTTTTGTGGCTGCAAGACTTACCAGCCAGCGAGCGTGATGAGTAACACAAATCAAACACACGTAAAATATTGTGTGAGCAACAGGTTCATGTTGGGTTTGGCCGAATCCTAGAAATGTTCACTGTGGGTGACGTGTGAGGCTTTTATGCTGTTATGGACAATTTCTGTCACAGTTGTTTGACTCAAAATGTTTAAAATTTCAAAGATTCAGTGGTATTGAGAAGTGAACTGGTATACTGGGACAAACAGTACAGTTTAACTTACATATTTTTCACTTTTATTTGGGAGTCAACACACGCACTTTTACCTTTACTTGAGTAAATGTAAAGAAACTTTTACCTCAATATATATCTACCACCCTCTGCATTGTTTGCTAACATGCTAGCTCATATATGCTAATTATATTGAGCAGCATTGGGCTTCAGTATTTTACTGTCTCAGATATTTAGTCCCTAATAACACATGCAGTCATAAATAAACAGCTTTGTAACTGAAAAGACATACTTAACGCATTATCGTTTTGAATATTCTGAAGTTTAGCTTATGGTTAATAGCTTAATATGGAGCTAAACTTGACCCCTCCTCCAAGTCGTCTCTGAAAACCACATCCCATAGAGTGACACGATTGTTTCCTCAAGTATGTGACGTAAGGAACCATGGCTGTCTTATCAATGATTAGACTGTCATTGGTGCACTGCAGTTTCAAGGTGGAAACGCTCTGCCATTGTGTTGATTGATTAGTTGGGTAATGATGCGCCTTGCAGCACATACATTAAGTATCACCATATGGGCATGTTAACAAGGTGCAAAACCTGACTCTCATTGGAAGGTTGACTTCAGCTGCAAATTCATCATTTACAATTAAATTGCAGAGATTTGACAGCAGCCAACTCAGTTAACAAACATTGAAAGGTGTCGGTGAACCATTTGGATCAGTTTTTGACCACTGTGGCTTGCCTGCCTCCCTCTCCCCGCTGCTCTATCTACCTGCCTCCCTTGACTGTCTGACAGGCAGATGTTTGGGCTGTGAGGTGAGGAGGTGACTCCACTGGGAGCCCTCTCCCCAGTAATTGGCTGTCACACACAGCTTCCCAAAGTTGGCAAATCGGATTTCTTGGCATCCGTGAACATGGGGGGTAAGGCCAGGGATAATATGGCAAGGTGAAGGCTTTAACCGCAGGTGTAAGTGTGTGTGCTTAACCTCTCACTAGCACTTCTTTCCTTCACTCACTTATCTACCTCTTTACCTGTCTTTCTTTCACTCTATAACCTTCTCTGGGTCTAGAGTGAAAGATCTGGTACTCAGGTTAATGCTCAATCTGTGTTTTTCTTCCAGTGGTAACTTTATGCCAGTCTACTAAAAGCTCACACTTTTTTCTCCTTCCCCATTTGTCACATTTTCCCCACACTCTCTTGACAACACATTGTCGATCTCCCAAACAATTGTGTTTTTTTTGTTGTTTTTTGTTTTTTTTTTGTTTTCTGTTTTTGTTTTGCTACACCTCAAATGAGCAGTGGAGAGCAAGGTGCAGGGAGGGATGGAGATTCTTGAGTGGAAATGATTCAACTGGGCAGACTTACTGACTTATTTCAGAAGTGGAAAATTATTATTTAAATCATGATTGAAATATGTATGACAAAATATGAAAACTACATACATTATATACTGTAGACATGATGTCAATTCCAAGTTGATATAAATATTACAAAAACACATTTTTGAGTGAAGGGAATCTTTAAGCTTTAATCAGAAAGCTGGAGGCAAACATAAATAATAATAATAACAACAACAATAACAATAATAATAATAATAATAATAATAATAAACTGTCTTCACACCCTGGTGAAAGTGTTCTTTCTCTCTAACAGTAAATTTAAACAGCTGCTATAACACAACAGGTAGAGAACTTCTCCATCTTACTATTTTAGTTGCACAGCGAGCTGTGTAATGAATAGTTGTGGATGTTATTGTTTTATGTAAAATTTAATGACATTTTACCTGTGTTAAAAAATTTGATTTCACACCTACAGCTCTCTTACTCTAGACAACATTCAAATAGGGACCCATGGAAAGTCTCTGGTTCCCACTGAACATCTGTAACGCAAAAACAGTGTTTTAACTGTGCTGAAATGTATTAATTCAAAGAAACACACTCGGCCCCTAGAGTACTAAAACTGTTCCTGGCTCTGCATATACTTACCTAAAGGGGGGCCAGGAGATTTCTGTTGGCAAGCCCACAGAGGGTTTCCCACAGAAAACCCTCACTGGGGCCCCAAAGGGAAAATCTGTTGCAGGCCCTGCATGGGCAAAACTGCTTTGGGCCTTGCATGGGTAAACCCAAAGGGGGCCCACAAGGGATTAGTGTGGGTTTGCCCCACAGTAAACCTACACTTTCCCTAAGTGGACCTCCATGGGCATGTTTGCTTGGAAGGAGAAGCAGCAGGTAATGGCGTAACATCTCAGTGGACACCTCTACTGGTAGGATTTACTCAGTCCCCCTTTCACTGCTGGGGAAAGTTGTACCTTAAACAGGAAAATTTAAGTTTCTACTGTATCAACCAATAAAAAAGAACACACACCTGGAAAAAAAAAAACTAAGCACACAATTCAAGACAGCTCAACCTCAGCTGGGTATTTAAACTGCACCTGGAGATGCCAATTATGGCACATCTCTTCCAGCATGTTGCTGTAGCAGCTTTCTCCTTGGATGGAAAGTGAAAACTTGGAGCAAGTGTCGCCCTGAGGTGGCAGGTAAGCAAGAGTGGAAGCAATATTAAAGGGGAAAGGTCTGCATAGCCCTGCCACATATACTGTATGTATGATGAGGAAGCCTTGTACAGGAAGACCTCAACATCCAACCCTGCAGATGACCTTACTCTTGCTTAAATAACGAATGCATAACACTGTGTAGGGCACTAAGTAGCTTAGTTCATAGCTGCCACTTTTTTGTCGAACTTCATTTAGTCTCCTCTGGAAATGTCCTCTTTTGACCTTCTCACTGAGGGGAAAATACCTATAATCCCAAACAAACTGTGCAACACTAATTTGCCACAAGCTCAGCTTTTCTTTTACAGTGAGGGGAGAGCTCACAGCTTCTACCTGAAACCTCTTTGTTATATGGACCTGAAAAGATTCTAGCTGAGCAGATGACAATAATGCTGTCTCAACAGGCTGATCTCCTATAATTTTGAATAGCATATTCTCTCCTATTATTTTATTTATTCCCTTCAACTGAACAATATTGTGTCGGTGTCTGTTGTTCAGGGTCCTGCAGACAAAGGGAGGTGGTGGTGGTGGTGGGGGGGCTCAGACAGTTCATTAAATGTAGCTCAATAAAGGAGAGAAAATGGGTGAGAGAGAAAGAAAGAGAGGAAGGGTACAGCGCGAGGATATGGAATGATATTTCATAATTAATAATATATGTCAATATTTAATCAATTTGTTTATTTGAAGGCGCGAGCAATTCAATTGCCATTGAATATTAGGTTGGAAAGTACTATGAACCACGCCCACTTTTGTCTTTCTCTGCAAAATATAGATAATATTGTTGGTTGAACAGATTCAAAAACAGATAGTGACATTTTTATGCACTTTTAAAGAGTTGCATGCTTTTTTTTTTTACCTGCATCAATGATCAAGTGTAAAAAAATGTAGATGAAAACAAGAAAAAGCCTAAACAAAGCCATGATTAAGTCACGAAGACCAGAGACGATCAGTGCCGTCAGCTCACCTTAGTTTGTGCACCATGTTTAGAGTGTTACCTTCTGACAGAAAGCCTTTCACATTTAAAGGAAGTCAAATAACAAAAGCTGCTGATGGCTGAGAAGTGACACTGAAAAGAATCAAAAATCAAACTCAAGTTCCCGTCCTGCGTGGTGCTCCCCAGAGATGAAGATTCTTAATAAGTTTATATTGCTTGCCTGAGGCTTAGCACCAACAACAATGAACTGCTTTATAATTATTGAGTTGCAGAAAATTACAGGACGTCCAGTGTTTGATGCTGTTAATTAGATATCAAGCAGGGCTCAGACTACCGGGGGACAAGAATATCTATAGTCAAGTATCATCAACATAATTATGATATTGTGTCAGTGGATTGGCATATCCCCTTTATAACTACCAGTTGGAGCACTCTGAGCTGCATGTGTTTGAAAGCTTTGCCCCCTTTGACACAGGAAACAGTCAATTCATGGATATTTTTAGTCCATATAGGAAAAAATTAAAGCACTTTACACTAAAGCTTGGTAAAAACATGCCGTCATAACAAAAATAAAACAATCTAAAAAACAACTCACAACTTAAGATGTCTCTTAATTAAAACTATGAAAACAAAAGATGTTATTTAATGACCTGAAGAAGCATGAAATCATGGCATGTTTTATTTGATTTTTAAACAGCCACTGGAGCAGATAAAAATATATTTATTAGCAGAAGTTAGCAACAGGAGACAAAAAGAAATTTTTATTTGAAAAAAAGGGGATTTCTCTGAGTGTCAATATTGTTTTAAACATTTGATATAATTTAAGAATACAGCTCAATAAAATATAAAAAACATAGTCTTTTTGACAGCCAACACACTACAACTGTTTCTTACATGGGAATTTTAACAGGTTTTTTTTGAAGCATGAAAAGAGCCTTCGATCTTTCTCATGAGGAAATCAAAAAATCCATAATTCTTAGGTTATATTTGAGTCACATTTTCAAAGCAAACTTTTGTGTTGGTAGTTCGCATTCAATGTCAACCTTAAGTCTGTATCTTATAGATCCCTTGTAGATCAGCAAGAGTTCTGGGAATTTCATAGGCAACAAGAGGCCAGCTGCCGTTGTGATTGGATTTCATGCAGCTCTGCTCATTCTGTTGTGTTGAATTTTCTCAGAAAAGCCCCCCCTCCACTCACCACACAGACACACACACACACACACACACACACAGACACACACACACTGTGGTGTCCAGACAGGATGAGAGCGAAATCTCTTTTAATTTTCACACAGCTCCTGTGTCCAGACTGGCAGACTATCTGCTGCTTCAGGGCAGCAGAAATAACGTTTCATGGATAAATACTAAAGATGATTAAAGGTTGTGTCAATGGGACGGTGTGACAAAAAAATCTGAGATGGTGTGAAATACAGTAAGTCTCAGTAGCTTTCAGAAAACACTCCATATATCCACCACTTCACAAGGGCAAACACCAAAGGACTTTATCTTATATGTAACCTTTATTTACCTGGCTCTCTGACTCCTCAGCAGCACAGAGTATTTGAGACAGACCCAGCAGGACATAATAATGAGATCATACACAATAACATGATATATACAATTCAAAGCAACAGGTTAGCACTTGGTAATTATGGCTGCTTTTATCATTCATTTGTTAAGGACAGAACTCCCAGTGTTTGTGAGAATGAAAAACCAAAAACCAGAACAAACAGTAGGCCTTCTCAAATTTTGAGCCAGTAAATAAATCAGGCTGTTCCAAAGAGAATGAACTGGCAGCTTTCCCAATCTACTCTCTGTGGAGAGGCTTCATATTTTACATCTTGATACTGGCTCAGGTTTTTTTTTTGTTTTTTTTTTTTTTCTGGGAAAGGTGACCGTGAAAGCACAGAGAAGGACCACCTGGGGCTATGAGTGTATTTTCTGGTTGATTGTGTGACAGATAGTGTGTTACAGACAAGATTAATTTATTTGCAAGCAAAATGTTTCAACTGGAAAAAAACTAATTTAATTCTTGTCAAATGGATCTTAATATAATATTTTTCCTTTCAGGACTTTTAAGTGCTGTTTGCACTGGTCATTTTTAAGATTATGTAGCCAGTTTTACAAACTGAGGAACTTAAATCTCTGCAGATTAAATACTCCTTGATCTGTGGGTAATGCCTCAGGGCTCCAGCAGGGGGAATTGTGCTCCTCTTCTTCATTCAATTCATACAGACGGGTGAAGGCGAGAGCTGCGTCATGTTTTCTCCAATCTTTCCTTGTTACTTTTTCACCCTGTTTAAGGACACAAGTGCAAGCAGCACTAAACCTCATTTAAGTGGACAAGTCAACAATTGCCTGCAGAAGCCAAATTTAAGTGGTCAGAGTTAATAGTTTTTTGTTTTGTTGTCTTCAAGATGTTTTGCCAAGACTTATAAAACTAGTTAACTGAAAAGCCCCATAATAAAACCAACCCACCATTTACGTGTCCAGTTTAATAGAATCTGACTAAACTAAATACCCTTGGAACTCTAATTACAGTTGTGTCCAGGCTGCTCTGTTTGCTGCTTTGTTCCCTCTTTCTTTTTTTTGTCTTAATATTTTATGCAACATCCTGCATTTGTATCTGACGTTGAGCTGCATTCTTTTCTGAGCACCGCAGCAAGAAGACATTTATCTCTGTGATCAAGCAAAGACTCTCTTGGCTAGATGAAAGGACGAAATTTGAACTGGTTTGATAACACCAAAGGAGCCATCAGTAGACTGTGTCAGTGTGGGAATCCTTTAGCCCGAGGCTGTTCTGGAAACATGAACGCGTCCAAGTGGTAGCGCAGCGTTCAAGTGTGAGATAACCTGATGCAACTCAGCCCCTCTGCGCTCTGCCTCAGGTGCCCACGTCCTCTCACGACCTCAGGTTTTACATTTCCCAGAAATTAGTGAAGTGATTTGTGTTAAGTGAGTGAACAAATCATGTTTACCAGACTCAAGTTAAAGCGATGCTCAGAGGAGGGAGCATCAAGCACAGGTGTGGCTGCAGAGGGAGACATGGAGAGAAAATGAAAGAAAATAAAAGAGAAGAGGGAACAGAGAGAGAAAGAGAAAGAGGGAGAGAGAAAAATAAGTGTTTAATCTTAGGATGCTGTCTTGGTATCGGCTAATTGATACATATATCCTCAATAATGGTAAAAATTGATTCATGTGTAGAAAATACGTGCACACAAAGACACACATGCACTAAAACATTTATCAGCTGAATAAATAAAGGAAATCTATGCTATTCCCGACCCACTCTTTTCCCAAGGCTGGATGTTTACACATTCACGGACATGTAAATTTGTGCACAGTGGAGATTTGACTTTGAATCCCTTTTCTCTAAAACTTTTTGAAACTTTAAAATGCAAAAGGTTTACAGGTTAATAATTAATAAGAGGCATGTGAATAGGATAGTGCTTGTGGAAAATACTGCAGGTGAGAGTGAGGAGCGCGAGGAGACTTCGACTACATGCAGCTGCTAACGTGAAAACTGTCAGCCGACAAGCTCCAAGGAATTGTGCCTCGGCCAGAGCTGGAAACAAACTCTTCCTCCCTCTATCGTCTTTCAGCAACAGAAGATCATCCTCAGCAGTTGTTCTGGGTGTGCATGCAGGGTGCTGGGAGAGCTGATCTCATTCAGGGGGAAATGAAATTCAACAGTTCGATTTCAGTTGCTGCAAATGGAAAACAGAGATAAGATGAGTTAGGTTTCAGTAGTCTCACTATGTTAACAACCTTGATCATCTTCGATTATGATTGTAATTCTTCTGCCTTTTTTATTTTTATTTTTTTACAGTCCTTCTGTGGTACCAAAAATCCACACATCTCTCTTTCCTCTTTACCCTTTCTGTACGACTTTTACACATCTTCTGGTCATTCATTTGCCTCCTCTCAAGTCAAAATGGATGAGCGATAGTAGGGGTCTTGTAACTGTAATGAAAGCCAAATCTTGCATCATATTTTAAGGAGGCATAAAGGATAGAAAACAAAAAAAAGACTGAAAAGATTGTTTTTGAGATTCTACGCAGATCTTTGAGTTGACCTCAGATCAGTTTACCGACAAAGACACTCAAGAATTGACAAAGATTACAAATATAAACAGTCATGAAGTGGATGGCAAGAGTGAAAAAACATCCAGTATGTGTAAGCTACAAACTTTACAAACAGGGAAGAGACTGCAGCGGAGAAGACGATATTTCTTGACCAGATTCTGAATATTCATCTCTATTGTACGCAATGATCCCCTGAGCACATGCATGTAGTGTCTATAGATCATAAGCGGCACGATTGTTGTGAATTGAAAGATTTATTTTATGATTTATCTTTGAAGCATGAGCCTCTGTTTCATGCGTGTGATTGTATATGGGGTTTTTTTCACATTTTATTTGTATGGTTAATAGAGATTGAATTTTTTTTACAGCTAAAAAAAAGCTCCAGGAGATACACATCATCTGAACTCAAAACTCTTTTCCCTGAATTTATAAGAACTCCCCACGCTCCAACTTCACCCTGATGTTCTGCTTGGTCAACTAACCAGTCTAATGTATAACACTTGAATAACATGCATGTAATATGTAGTGGCAGTACACAATATGCACAATGATTTTAGCCCTGTCTATTAAAAAAAAAGGGCCTGATTCTGACCCCAATCGACCCTCTTTTACATTCATCATCTCGTCGTGTCCTCTTCCTCTGCAGAGGTTTAACAACATCTTAATGATAAATGAACACAGCTAACAATAACTCTACAAACTCACTCACATACTAAAATAAGTGGATGGATAAATGGGCATTTATCCACAATTTCTTTTGCTGTTTTTTTTGCAAAATTCAGTTTGTGCTACAGTTGAATGGGGACCCGGCCAGTGTATTTGTTCATGCTGTTTTAACAGTGAATCTGCACAGAGTTTTATGCATCCAGCTGCAAAAAGGTATGTTCATCATCTTCATCAGGCTACTCCCACTGGACTTTGAGCATTGCACCAGATGGCAAAATCACCCTGTTGCATCATCTGAAGTATAGCAGCAACAGCTTAATAGCTGCCTGTAGGACAGGTATCGAGCCAGCCTGTGGGAAAGACAGTAAATTATTAAAATGTCTTGTGAAAAACTTTGGAATATTTTGTTCCAAGCTTTTGTCCATCATTCCTTCTGCTTTTGGCTAACGGTCTTCGATTTTTTTATTTATTTTTTTTTTTTTACGCTGCTGTCAAAAGAAAAAAGTAAAAAGACGAATGAGGCCCTATTTTTCTGCCAAGCCAGTCTTAATTTGACTACCTTTCTAGATTACATCAGGACTCTCTGTGAGTGAAGCCTGGATCAATATGTGGGACTGTCAGTTTTTAAAACCATAACTGGGTTGTTTCGTCTTCAATAAAGTGTATGAACTGTGATCATTATCATTTGGAAAATAATGAGCCATGCTTTTGGGATGTAAACTGTCGTTTTCAGTCAACTCTCTTTCAGGACGAAGCTCTTCATTGCAACTGTCCTCAAAAGTCCTGATGATGTTTTGAATAAAAAAGGTCACATTTACAGCAAAAGGCTTCTTTGCTTCATTTAATATTGTGTACATGTGTGATATGTGCATGTATTCAGTTTTTGTAAATATCTTTTGAATTTTAAAAAAAACAGTCTGATGGCCTTTTTACTCTTTGATTCTGTTGATTCTAAATTTCAATGCAGACATATTAGCAAAGGTTTCAGTTTTGAATGTAGTTTTGAAATAAAGTAATCGCAGTTTCAGGGTCTCCTTTTGAATAAATAGAACATCTTTCTTGTTGTTGTTGTGTGTGTGTGGTGACAAATTGTATCAATATGTTCCTCTTTACAAAGATATGGCTTTTTTTTCTCCCTGATGGGTCACGTCTCTGATCTTTTTTATCTAAAAGTATACAGCCGTTGACCTTCACTGTACATTAGGGTGATACTATCTGATCTTCACAAGAAAATGTACTCTGGTCCAAAATCATTGTGCACTGTCATTATCATAGGTGACATCTTTTTCCCCGTATCTCTAATGTGGGAAAAACTAAATCTCAACACATCTCAACTTGCTGCAATTCTGGACTGACATTTATGTTTGGTGGCCGTTTTTTTTTTATTTATTTATTTTTTTTTATTTGTGATCCCTGCAAATCCAAGAACAAGTTAGATGACATTTTTTAACCGTGAAGATGTATTGCATATAAAATTCATAATCTAATATAAAATGTAAGTGATAAACATCAAAGGAGTGAGTCATTGGTTAGGAAAATCAGAGTGATATTTGCTGTAACAGGCTGAGAAGGTGAAGCAGACTGGCCTGATGTGCAACAATCACGGAGAGAGATCACACTTTTTAGACCGTACTAAATGAATTTCACTGAAAACTAATCTTGAATCAGAGAAGAACTCAGTCTTTAAATTGTTAAGACATCTGCCAGCGATGTTGCTTATTAATGCAGCTCTATTGTTTCCAGGGTTCCAATATTATTACTGCTGTGTGCATGTGGTTTCATTTGTCACATTATTAATGAAAAGTTTAGAGAAATGAGATGGTGGGAACATCCTGCCAGCAGATATTCGCTTGTTTTATCAGAAGATGTGTAATTTGCTGCTCTTAGAGATAAAACAATGGTACCATTTCTGATTTTTTGTGTTTGCTTGTTATGAGAAGATTGTTCTTACTCATTTCAGTTGTCATCTGTATGATTACAGAAGTATACTGGTTGTAAACTGCTGTTGGGAGACTGATGGATTGAATGATAGAAAAGGGACACCTGGGCTGATGGGTAGGTGTATAGAGGGGTTGATGGATGAAGTGTTGACCTTTGTGAATGTCAGTAACCATAGGTGTATAATCCCACCTCCATTCTCACCCTTCATTTTGGAGACATTACCATTTAAAAAAAAAATACCTGCAAAGTATTAACAAAGATCTAGATAAAGAATGAAAGGAGTGATGCCGTTTGTGTTGCAGACATTCTCTCGGTCATGCTAAGCGCACTTCTGAGTTTATTATCCTTGAATTAGCATGCTCAGTGCTTTCAATGGGATTTCAAAACACAGGTACTAACTACTGACCTTTATGTAGCCTATTTTCAAAGCCAAATTACTCTCTTTTTTCAATTTAAATGCTCAACACAGGATCCTGGATAATAGAGCATCTTGACATGACTGTGCACTTGTATTTTTTTTAAAGGTTTCTTTTGATAGAAATAGGCATGAAGTCTCAGCATAGTCATTATCAATTATTCATTGGGAACTGTACCTGTATTTCTGATGTATGTTTTAAATATTTTATTGTATATTTAATGTTGTTTACTGTCAACAGAAAGCTTTAAACAGCACACGAAATAAAGAGAATGCTGAATGGGTTTTTTTTGTTTCTTTTTTAATCCTCTGACCAGTAGTCTCTTTAATTTTACTTTGGTGTACACATTTTTATTATATTGCAAAAATTACATTATCAAGCAGCTGTAGAACTGTGTGATTGCTTGTTTTTCCACTAATGCTAATGGCTCTACTGTAACAGCTCTGCAAAGAGAGATGTGGACGCAGAGGCAGAGCCGCTTAAAGAAATCATCTGTTTACAGGGTAAGAGTTTAAATTAGAGTTTGGCAGCAGATAATCAGTCAGTGAGGACAAACTAAGCAGACGGGGGCAGGCAGGCAGGTGAAACTGGGGACCACCTGTGGTAAGAAGCAGTCAGGCAAGAAACAGAAAGGCTGGGATACTAAGACTGGGTAGTACACAAGACGGGCAGTCTAATGACTAGAGAAAGGGGGCTGGGGCTCTTTTCTTTTCTCTATGTTGTTGCCTCCTCATGTCCTCACTCCTCCATCCCCCTGCTAGTGACCCAGAAATTAATCTCAACGCACCATCTTGAAGGATGTCTCCATACCTATGCATCTGGAGGAGATAGGAGCAAGGATGCACAGGTGGATCCCTTGTGGAAGTCTTTTTGGCTCCCAGGATGCTTTAATATGACTTTACACATAGCTGGAATATACAAACCACTGAGAGGGAGAGAAGGGTGGGAGGATTCAAGGAAAGGATAGGAATCAAGGATGTAGGATACAAATGGAGAAAAGAGAAGAGGGGCAGGTATATATGCCAGAGATCAGAAGAGGGAACGGGGAAACAGGTGCGGATCAAGTGACAGTAAATGATTAAAAAAAACAGGAAGAAAAAGAGTGAAAATGTGCAATATGACTAAACAAAAGTAACAATTACGACACCTACAACACTGGTTTGCATTGGGATTAGAGAGGAGAACAGACAGACATGTGTACAGTCTATTTCCATGAAAAGAGACAAATGCTTATCTGTTGTGTACAGCTTAACACCTGAAACTCCCTTAGCTATAATAACTGCCAAATTTGGTGAGGGATTTCATGATGCATTGTAAAGCATGCACAGACCTCTACAATAAGTGTTTTGTAATGGAGTCTTGTCACAACATTAAAGAGTTATGTGGGATAACTGTGAAACAAAGTCAAACATATGTAAAATATTTTTAAGCCCCAAGTACAGTATTGTTGTGGACTGCTTTAGTGAATTAGCTGCCAATTTGCTCAGTGTCTGGAAAAAAAAAAGGTTCTGGTGTCCCTGTTTCTCACCTGGTGATAAGCCTGTTATCTGTGCCTCCCTGCTCTGCCTCTGGCCCGCTCTCCTCGATACTTTGGCCGGCCAATCTGACAGGCAGCCACCTCGGAGTTAGCCAGGGACTCAGAGAACCATACTGAGGGGACACGGTGACTGTCACCTCAAAGCATGAGGTGAATAGAAAAATGCCATCTCTTTTATATTGAAAAGCCTGAGGTAAGAACTAATGACTCATTCCCATGCTGTTTGCAGAAATTTTTAAGCGATTTTTAACCACTGGCGATTGAATGAGCTCATTTTTCAAGGCACCAGACTTGACCACAAACTTTCAGCGCCCACTCAGTGCCTTTTTTTTTTTAAAAGCCAGCATCATTGAAGATGAATGAGTGAAGAAAGTAGATGATCAACCCTCATAAGGTTCAGAGTACATAAAAAAAGACAGACTAATGGAGACTAATGGACATAAATGGCACCAAACAAACCTGATGAATTTCCACAGCATTATTTATCAAAACTTTTTTTTTTCTCAGCGTGGTCGATTACATAAACAGGAAAGCTTCTGTGAATGATCATAAGTGCTTTTTTTTTACTGAAATTCCATGCAACATGGCTCATTTTTTTACAGTATAAATCAGAGTTTAAATTAACAAAATTAAGAACTTCTTTACTTTGCATTTATGTTAAGTCTATTTCATTGCTCCGTTTTAGAGCATAATCTTGTGCTTTCAGTTGTTGTACATGAGAGACTCTGTAATCTCTCTATTTTTTGCTTTGCCTGTTTTGACAGTGGGAATACTCGAAGGGCAACGTATTTCTCTGACTCGCTGTTCTGATCGTGCAAGTAGATAACAGTGTCAGTGCTGACAAGAGTGAGTGAGTCTGTTTTTCTGTAACGGGTACACAAACAGCAGATTGGAGCCATGCATGTCTTATAACATAAAAAAAACCCACTCTATTTCCACAATTTAAAAATATTCCTTCTGACTAATTGATGTGATGTTTTGTCTAAGATTTCCAGTATAAGACTGAATTAGAGCCTCTCTCTCCATGTTGACCACACAGAGGGCAGAGCTGCTCTGTTTCTCTAACCAAGGCCAAATATGTTAACAAGGCAGTGGACTCCAGGACTCTGGGACCGTCTCCAAAGCACTCTTGGTACCTGTCCAATGTTTGGATCCATATGCACTGTATATGATTGCCTGGGCTTACAGGTGGCAGAGAGGAGACAGACGTTGGACCTTTGTTTTCCACTTAGCAAATTCACCATCAGAGAGCCGCTCGCTTTCACACATTTTATTCCTGTCCTTGATTTTCTTTTCTTTTTCACTCTGCAACTATTTCCTTTTCGCAGAGATTCATTTATGAATTTCTCTAGGTGGTGCGTGTGAGCACAGACAGACATGAGTCACCTAATTAGATCAAACGGTGTCTGACAAATCGACAAAACACAATGACACAAACAGCTTTCTTTCTCTGTGTGTTTCTTCCTCAGGGAAAATCTGAATTGAACCCAAAATGCAAATCTCACTGGGGTGATAAGGATGCATATTTTAAAGCAACACTACCCATGTAACTGCTGGAATGAGAATCAACTATCTTTTTTTCAGAAGTTGCACGTGCTTTTTAGCAACATATCTGCAGATGTTTTGCATCTGTATAGACTGAGTTTATTTTTTATGTAATGATCCCATTGTTTTTGATAACAGTGACTGATTTTATTCCCTTTTTTTTTGGTTTGTTTGTTTGTCAGCAGGTTTACAGAAGAGTTATTAGTCCAATTTTCATAAAACTTGATGGAAGGGTGTAACATGAGCAAGAAACTAGTCAGGTATTAAAAATATTTAGTGTTTTAAGGACTCAGTGAAAACATAGCTGAAATTATGAGACTTTAGGTAAAACCACACTTTGTCATAATCCCGATAGTTTTGTAAATAAATAAAGACATATGTAGATCTTTTATATGCAATTTTTGCACGTTATAGAAGAGTAGAGTATCAGCCAATGGCAGAGGTCTGCACTCTCAGGGTGACCTATTAGTTACATGTTACATAATGTAGTTTGAGTCCAAACAACCAATATTTGAAGATACTGAGCTTTATGCTTTACCTAATAGTGTAAAAGAGACCGAGAAGTTTCATCTGGTTCCAAGGAAAAATGTGAGTAAAGCTCAGAGTGGCCTCTCATGGCTGAAGGCATACATACGTTAAGTATATCACTCATGCTTTTTACTGTCTCTCCCTCTCACTTTCTCTTGTGTCTCCCGTCTTCATTCTAACCTTAACTTTTTGCCCCTCCGGCTCTGCTTTTCTAATCCTCCAGCAAACCTCCCTCTCTCCCCTGTGCCTAATTTTCTCCAAACTCTCGCCTAACTTCACCCCTGCGTTGCATTCTTTTTCCTCTAGCTACATAATATCTTCTTGTCTTGCTGTTTTATTTTTTTTTCTCCAGCCTGGCTGAAGTTACTGTGTGAATGATGTAAGGTTGCTGCAGGTGTGTAACACGTTGTCTTTTGGGGGGGCGGGGGTGGTGGGGGGGTGGGGTGCTGGAAAAGACAAACAAACCAAACCAAAGACATTTCTATCTTGTTTTCTAGTGTCTTCTCTGTTTGTATATCCAGGTTGTTCAGCTTAGTAGGCCTGTGATGATTTAGTGAGGCTAACCTTTTCCCATTTTTACCCTCCTCTTCATGTCTGCCTCTCTGCAAACTCTGACTCTCGAGTCCTGAATATTTAATAGCTTGTCCTGATCTCTCCCTGAAGTTTTTTTTTTCTTCTCTTCTCCCCAACTCTAACTTTCTTAAAATCGTGAGCATACTCATCCAAAGCATTTTCTGTCCCTGAAAATCTATGAGGCCCACGTTGCCCTCACATATTTTCCTGCCACTCCTGAGGCAAAGACTGCCACCTACAAGAACTGCACCACTGATGTCTCCCATGCGTTGAGGATGTGGGTGAGCAGTTGCCTGTGCATATATTGAGGGTGAGAGAAGGCAGATTGTTCTCATGGCATCTCTACTTTGCTGAATCTCATTTGTGAGGAGTGACAGAATAGACACAAGCTAGCTGTGCAATAAGGAAGGAGCACCCAGTGTTATATTAGGACACAAGTATAAGTTTGGGAATGATGGATTTTTTTTGGGCAGTGACTGGATTGACTGCGTGGTCACTGCAGTCCCTTTAAGTCAATTTTCTATCGCACCGTCAAAACAATCTTTACTTTGCGTTTGTCATGCTGGTGTCTATATTGTCCTAAATTGTCACTCTGTACCAGAATTATAACCATGCACGGAAATTCTATGTACTGCAGACAAACATACTGTGGCCGTATTTCTTTGTTATTTGTGGTAACATTCAGGGGGAATTGGCAGCAGATCTAACGCTGTGCTTTAATTAATTTTCTTGTAAGCTAAAACAAGGTATGAGTTTTAAAGGCATTGGACAGCAGGTGCTGCACAAGGACTACTCTGCCCCAAAGCTTTGCTCTAGCAGAGGTCTGGTGTTTCCAAATTGAAACCAAGTGATTCATAAAGTTTTGACAGAAGGTAATTTGGATGCATTGTTGTTTTGATTTATTTGTTTCCAGCTCTACATCCTACTAGGGGAAAATGTATTGTTGGCACTCATACTGTGAGAATGGCAGCAATTATTGTCTACCAACTCGGACAAAAGTTGCAAAGCAACAATGGTAATTCTACAAACATAAAAAAGAAAATTTTAGAAAAGTTCCATGTAGAAAAGTTCCATGTAAGAGTTATTGTACTGAAAAATAACAAGCATAGAAAGCTTCACTGTTTTTCTCTTAAGTATTAACAGCAAGATGAGGCATAATTTATTATTTAAAAACCATGAATGTATTTATATACTGCTTCTTCCCCATATGCTATGGCTGTGATGCAGAAAAGGTGAAGATATTCAATATAAACTTCTGCTTTCGCAAGAAAATCAGTGTTTACTTTATTTAAAACAAGAATAATACAATCAAACAGTATTTAATCTACAACTAAAGAGTGGCATCTGTGATGAATAAGGACCACAGTGTATTACACAAAGACATGTCTAGACTCCATAGGTGTGGGTATAAAAAACATGACTGCACAGAGAGCCTAACATTATGTATGGCACAGTGGAACTTAAAGAAAGTAAGTTCTATATGAGAATACAATTTTTCTGAGGAGATGTAAAACTGTTCTCTAAAAGAATAGTTTCTCTTGTGGCATTGTGGGTAATCTAAAGTCAAACTGCCATGCACATTCAGTATTTAGAGTGCATTCCTGCGTTCCAAGAGTCCAGTGTTCCCAAGGTCCTGTGCTCCCATCCAACTGCAAATGTGGGCTAAACTGAAGAGTCAATTAAGTTGCTTTTAAGCCTTGTAGGACACAGCTGAGGATGTAGGGCAACAGAATAGCACGGGGACAGAGAAAGAGACTGCTCTGTCCTAAAACCCAGCGTCCATTTTTCTCAAGTTCCCTTTACAAAGACATGAAATTCCCCTCCTACTTTAATGCTCTGTGTCCTGCCGTGCACTGACCTCTCTTGGTTCCCTGCAAATTCATCAAGCATCACCTCTCTTTCATGTTGTACTGAATGTGTAAAGTTTTTAAGTGCAAGTAGATAGCAGCACAGGAGGCTACTTGAAAATTCTTGATAGGATACAAGAGCAGCAGAGAGAATTGGGAGAAACCACAGCAGCCGTTAAACACTGCAGCAGAGCTGAGAGGAGACAGAGATTTTAACTAAGAGATGTGTGGACTCCAATCAAATCTCTGATGAGGTTAGCCAGAGGACACCGGTTTTAAAACCTTGCCATAAGAGACCGGGGAGGAGGAGGAGGGAGGTTACAAAAGTTTGTGGGAGAGTGGGAAAGGGTTGCGGTTGGGAAGTTCTTGGGATGTCATGATCCTTCTCCTCCAACCAGGTGATAAATTACTCTGTGGAACAGAAAAGGAAGTGAAAGTAAAGAACATTTTTCTGAAGGTAGAATCAGAGGACTGAAACTCTGGCTGGATTTCCAGTGACTGCAAATGTTTATACTGTACAAATTGACTCAATGTAAGGCCGTGTAAGGGGATACTGTGAAGGTAAGGTGATAAGAAAAACATGAACGAGGCTGTAAAATGAAATAGAGAAATTTTATATTCTCAGTGCACTCAGCGTGTGAGGCTCTAGAGATGGGAAATACAATTATCCGTCCTTGTCTTATTACCTTGCTCCTTCATTAAAACAATAGATTATAATCTCACTTACGTGCTAATAGCATGTCTTGCATCATGCATGAATGTAAGGATGTATCAGTAAACATATGTGCACCTTGTGTGCTCTTATTTTAAAAAATAACACAACAGTTACAATATAAAAGGAGACAAAACAATATATCTAATTTAAATAAAAGCAATTTAAGTATTCAGACCTAGCAGCATATAAAAAAGAGCATTAATGTGATGCTAGTGATTGTTAATGTTGCACTTTGCCAAAGATCCCTGAGCAAGTTGCTTTTTAGACTCCTAGTAGCTCAAATGACTGTGGTTTGGTGCACATATGGCACAGATAAAGTAAAAAAAATCTCGGGTAAGCTGCAATCTATAATGTACAATTTGAAGCAAAAACAATTAAAAGGGGTGTTCTTATCATCGTAGAGCATTTAAAAAATATTAAATGGGGATTGCTCTTTGCAGGAAAAGTGGATTATATTGATACATAGTGAGTTTTTCCTTTTTCGTGAGTGAAGGGGAGATGATAATGGTGATTTATTTTACATACTATCGCTACATACCTGTGGCAAGAAGGGTGAAAACAATTCAGTGCAGCAGGATCTTTATACAAAAACCCCCCCTCATATCCATTTTTATGTTCTTGTTTTATACTGATGCTATTTTCTGTTTTATCTTGGCCCTTTAAGCACTTTAAAACTGTGTTTTGCAGAGTGCCGTATAAATAAAATTAATTTTAATATTTAATTTATTACTGCTGCTTTCAATAGTCATTTGAAATAGCTGCTCTTACATTAACCAGACCTCCGAATTGTAAGACTTTAATTATAAAATCAGCTTGAAATAAGATTATCTAAGAAACAGGAAAGCAGGTGAACATAAAGACTGTGATTATATGGCACGTTGGTAGTAAGTCTTCGTAAAGGAGCTAAAAATAAAAACTTAGTCAATTTAATGGGAGCTGAAGATAGTGACAAACTATTCAGGATATTCCAGACATCCTCTTAGAAAATACCGTGGCAGCTGCCATAAAGACCCCAGAAAGTGTTGAAGATATTAAAGCAGACAAGTGCACCAAAGAGAACTGAGGCATGAAATGTTAAAAAAACAACAGCCAAAACATGATGTAGCTGATGGAGTTACATCACTGTGCCAAGGATATTATGTGTTTATGTGTTTGTGTGTATCCTTGGTTAAAGACAAGGTCATGGTGGATAGGGTAATTACAGATACAGTGTCCATGCTGAGCATTTTAATCTCAAGCTAAACAAGTGGATTCGGGCTTCAAATGTGAACGCAGCAGTTTCATTTTTTACCGGTTGGCACCTTGTTCGTTTTTTGGTGCTGTGTTCATTTTTTCTGTGGCTTCTGGCTTAGTACTCCAAAGTATGATGCTGAGAGGTTCACGGACTGTCCTGAGGGGCCGTCTGACAGTATGTGGGGAGTAGAGGGAGTGTGTCTGTGTGTGCGTGTGTGTGTGTGTGTGTGTGTGTGTGTGTGTGTGTGTGTGTGTGTGTGCATGTAGGGGGTTTGGAGTGGGTTGAGGTGGGGGGGTGATAGGAGACCAGACTGACACCAGGGGCTGATAGCAGGACTAAAAACCACTGACTCTCTACCTGACATACACACACAAACACACACATATGCACACACAAAGGGTGCTGAAAGGAGGACAAAGCCTGAAGGGCCTCAGTAGGGAATCCATCCTTGGAAAGATGGATTTCAAAGTGGAGGCACCTCACTCTCTCTACCCTTCCCTCCCTTATCACCTCCTCTTTCTTCACCCTATCTCAGCACTGCAAGGTGAAAAAAAAATGACCTGCTGCAATCAGGAAAAAATGACAGCTACGCACACACACACATCCACACACACACACACACGCACATGCACGTACATGAGCACACATAGGCTCCATGTGGGAAGTGGATGCTCAAATGTTCCTTTTTTGTCAACCTCTTTATCCGGGGCTCAACAGTATTCAGGAAATGGCTATTATTTGGCATAACTGCTGCCACTTTCAGCAATCACGTCATCCAGGTAAAACACATGTGATGAAAGTGACGAAGTACACTGTATCCTACCAACAAAACATATTTTCATAGTTGTGGGCGTAAGCACCATCATGCTTGAATGCTGTTTACTTACGTTTCTGTACTGTTGCCATGGCAGAGAAAGATGGTGCAAGTTTAACCAAAAAAAAAAAAAAAAAAAAAAAAAATTAACGAAAGAGCCAGACAGATTAAACAAAAACAAACAAGGTCATGCAAAAGACATAAAACTGCCCTCGTATATATGAACATGTCAGGGACTCAGACCTGGCACAAGCACAAACTCTCACATTTATGTGAGAGAATCCTAATTATAGCCTTTAACAATAATGCTGGCAGCTCTCTAATTGCCAATTAACTCAGGGTCACTGCTGTTATCTCTCAGTCGCGCCAGCCTCTCTGCTTTGCCCCCTGCTCCTCCTCCAGGAAAAGAGGAAGCCTTACTCCTTCCCTTGCTCATTCCCCTCTTGTGTGCAGACCCGAACCAAAGCACTGTTTAATTTGTTGTAGTTCTTTTGAAAAAGCTGTGCTATAGCGAGGGACATGACAATAACTAAACGGTTATCGTTTTGTGTCACCACTACAGAATTGTCTGAGCTCCTGCTTGCTCTTGCTGGTCTGCATTCTAGTCGACTGCCACTAAATCACCTTAACCCTCTCCTAAGAACAAACACACACACAAGTGCCCATTAGGAACAAAAACACAAACACACACATCGACTAAGCCACTAAATCACAGAGAGCAAATGTGACAGGATAGCTAATCTAACTGTAAACACATTTGCAGTTAATCCTGAAACATAAAAGGCCCTTAGAAAATACATAATAGTAATGGGAAGAAAAAAAAACAAATTCATCTCTAGAGAGACAGAGAGCCTAGGGTGAGAAAATGGGTGTTTACTTTAATTCAAAATAACCCAAACTCACATTTAAACTCATAAATACACACATTCACAAGCAGTCAGAGTTCCATGTTCAGTTTTTCTGGCCCCACATGACCATCCCTGAGCCGATAAAGAGTTGTTAGCAAAAGTGCTCACATATTACTGTGCGGTAGGTGCAAGGATATTGAAAATCAAAGTCAACTGTTACACGGCAACCCACAGTCCACATTTTTTATTTAACTATTAGCTGGCAACATTTCGATTTGGAATCGATCTTCCTGGGGTGAAAAAAGGGGAAAACACACACTTAAAAAGATCTATTTTGGAGTGAAAGATTGTAAGATTATGATTAAATACATGTTTCTGGATTAAAAGTGATGCTTAGTGTAGGTGTTACTGCTGATCAAGTTGTGCCTCATATATTACAATAGGATTAGCAAAAATGTTACATATGTGTTAAGTGTTTTTTGTACTCTACTGTTTGAGAGTACAAAAGGCAGCCATGACGATTCCTGTCCAAGCCAACATGCAAGAACAGGAAATGTCTTGAGGACTAGGCTTAATAAGGAGCATAATGATATACGTGTCTATGTATTTCTCTTTAAAGTGGGCTACTTAGTATTTCAGAGGAGTTCTTTAAAGATGTCCCTGAGAAAAGACTGAGCAGAGGGCAGGGTGGTGGGAGGGATGGAGAGATGGAAGCAAGTAAACCAGGAGAGATGGGGGGATTGGAGCAGACAGGAAAAAGGAGCATTTATAGCCTGATATGGCTTACAGGGTCTTAGCATAGAGGTGTAATGAGTAAATAGCTCTGTCTAAATGAATTTTTCTCAACCTGTTTGTTTCCAAACGCATAAGCACATAGTCTTTTGCTTTGATCAGTGTCAGTGGAAAAGGTTAAAAGCATCAGCAGTTTTATAGCTAACCTCTCTTTTCCATTACACAGCCTGCATTTACCATTATGCTGACCAGACCAATCATAGTGAATATCAAAACGACGATGATGAGGTTTATAGACCCTATATTCACACAGCCTTACAGTAATATCACTGGATCACTGAAATGGTCTCAGTTAGTCTCTGTGATTAGCCTCCCTGACCTCCAAATCAAGTCTAGAATGAATCAAACAAAGGTCACATGTTGTGTTCAGGCATTTGTTTAACCAAGCACACAGAAGTAAAACTGTGTCTCCAAAAGCAATAAAATGTTCAGTCAATAAATAGCATTCATGTCCTTCGAAACAGCAGAAGACATCTGTACTGTTTTCTCAGTCCTCCAAAGTCACAAAACTTCTCTTTCAGACGGTTAATGTGACTCAGTAAGCACAGAACATTTTTATGAGTCCAGCTGTCAATTTGTCAGATTTTTACTCTTTTTCTTACTGTTTTCAACCTGAAGCAACAAGGATAAAACTTATGCCAGGCTATAATAAATAATAAAGTGCAGTTTAATTACAGTGATTCTCCAATGTACTGTTGTCTTAAAATGATATACTAAATTAACATTATAGTTGCATACACTTTAACATTTTTTCAACAAATGCAGATCAGTACCCTTTAAAGTTTGCTTTTTTGTATTTTTTTTAATTTAAGGCTCTGAATAATCTTAAATAGTCAGTAGAACAGTCACCTCTATGCAAGACTGCATTCAGCCAATAGTAATATATAATGTGGTGGCTTGAAGGCCTAAATCTATTATTTAAAGCTGTAGTGGACCTCCAGATTTTTTTTTTTTAAATTCCTTTCTTGCAACAGGGGACCTAATAAAGAGGCCCTTCAGCAAAGTCAATTAGCACTAACTTTTCTTCACAGTTGTTCACATTGAGCTAAAGCCTGTCCTACCTCTTCTTCCATTTGTAGGTCCAATATCTTAGACCTAACAAGAAAAATGTAAATTAATTACTGATGGGGCGATCATATGGTGTCATATCTTAAAAATCAGTACTAGATAGATAGATAGATAGATAGATAGATAGATAGATAGATAGATAGATAGATAGATAGATAGATAGTCCAGTAAAAGTCCAGTAAAAACAGGGAGGATCGATCGAGTTGGAATATTTTATTTTTTACATTATTAGCAAATTGTTGCACATTATGCCTTTAAGTCATTCAGACAGAAGTTAATGTGAAAGATCACTTTCAGCAGCAAAAAAGTGATCTTTTTTCTCATCTTTTCCTTTATGAGGACTGCAGATTGAAGCAAGAAAAAGAAGGAAGGAAGAGCAGAAAGAGGAAGTCTGAAGGAACAGAGGGACCTACAAGGACCTTGAGTATCTCTGAGGACCACAGCCTTCAAGCCATCACTGAGGTCTCCTCCGGTGACAAACCTGATGAAAAGAATAGAAAGAGAAAGGCTGCAAGCAGAGAGGAACCCAAGAAGAGGAGAAGAAACATCCAAAGTTCCCCTGAGGACCACAGTCACCAGGCCGTCAGTGAGGCCTCCTCCAGTAACAAATCTGGTGGAAAGAAAAGAGAAAAGAGAAACTCCAGAAATGCACTGAGGACACATGTATGGCATGTGATTTCTTTTTAATTTCAGTGTTAACAAATAGTTATTGCATTATGTAAATTCTCTGAGTAACATTTTGATTAAAATCAAACCTACTTACCAGTGCAGTTGTGACGCTACTAGACTGATATGAATGAGGAGCTGATACTCATCCTAGACAGACCAGTCCCCAGCTCAGCTTATATGAAGTCTAGAAAGTCCAGCCTTCAGGAGCACGAAGCCAAAGTTGGCAGCTAATCGCATGTATTTCCATGTTTCTGTTTGTGTGTCCAGTTAAATGATGCCATCTTTCAGATCTACTCCAGATCTGTACACTGCTGTTCTGTGATCAAGAATAATTCATTTACCCATCACACATTGACATTTGGGTTATAGGCAGAATTCTAAGTGAATTAAATGTGTAGCACTTGTACCTGTTAAAATGCCAATATAATTTTCATTATTTTGGGAAAAACTAAACCAGTTAAAAACCAGGATTTGTACACATACATATTCCATTTCTAATCGTGACAATAAATCCACTTTGATCATCACAATTACTTTGTCTTTACAACAGTAAAAATGCTATGAACAGGTAGTAATAGGGAATACAGAGCAGAAAGATTTATATCTATTTTTTATTTCTTTGAGGGTACCTTATCATATTTTACCATATGGGCATCCAAGAGGGCATTTTTACTTCCTTTTTTGTTGGTTATTTTTGTTTGCTTTGTTTTGGCAACCATCCTCCCTGCCAAGACAGACGAGCTTCAAAGTGGGCTCCCTACACAGGGCCCAGCTTCCCATCCACAATGATCCCACATGGGCCCAAAGAGGCCATGTTTGGTCGGAAGATTTCAGTTTATGGACTCATGCTTGCACGAGTAATAAATACAGATAAAACAGCACTCTCATAGGAAATTAGATCCACAAAGTATAAAAACACTTTCATAAGATTAATTCAATAATAGCCTTAGTGAGATATTTGGGGGAAAAAAAGACCTTCTGATCTTGTAGGTCAGTGAAAAATAGTTTTTAATTCATGGAGCTGCATGTATGGAGCTTTTTTCATAAAGGTAACTATTTCAACACCTCTGTGACAGAACAACACCTCACACTTTTTCTTTGAATAAGTGACATGAAATACACAGACCTGACTGACAGGCTTGACAGTTTGCCCTTTTGTCTTTCTCTCATTTAATTAATTCACTGTGGTGCATGGTGATACATAAGCAGACTGACAACGGTGAACGCTCTAGAGGAAATTCTAACCCACTGTGAAAGAACTTTGCATCACACATTTAATAAATAATTTACACATTGAACTCGTGGGAGGCAATCTGTATTTCCATCATTAGAAGACTACATCACAATCAGGACATCTTTTTTTTTCCTCCAATTTAAAATGTGCAAAGTCAAACTTATTTAGCTGAGAAAAGTCATATCACATTTTCTGTAACTTTCGATGGCACTGCATGATCTCGGTCAGAAAATAGACGGTCAGCATGTCATAAAATGGATGGGCAAGTTGTAGTTTTTCTAAGAACTTCTCTTTGGTTTAACTAATCTCACTGGTTTTAGCTGGTTTCAATCATTATCAAAAATACAACAGTTTTCTCTGATAAGGTCAACTTGCACAGTGAATAAGATTTCAATTTGTTTTTATTACAAATAATATATTGTAATAATGCACATGATAAAATAGACATTTGTTATGTATTTATTTATTTTTTTTGCATTTTTCCCAACTTTTACTTTAAATTGCTGAAGTCCCCTTGTGCACCTCTGACAGTCCCAAATGGGATATGACCCCCCAGTTTGAAAACCTTGGCCCTTGTTCACCTCTATCTTATTCCATTGGCCGGATGGATCTTTGCTATCTCTTGACAGGACTTAAAATGTAACTTGCATTTCTTGGACACTATGGGACTTTAGTCAGTAACTGTTGGGAATTGTCCTGTAATGTTTTCAATGTTATTTTTGTTTTTAAGTTTGTATTCCTGCCTTAATCAGAGTGCTTGATTGTTTGGTTCCTCTACCTTTTTATAACTGGTCTGCTTTTGATTATTTTTGTAGTGTCTTTGTTCCTTCACTTCATGCATTAAATGAAATATTTCAGCACAGGTTAATAACCAGCTTCTATATAAAAAAAAAATGCTCCAGACAGAAGAATTTCAAGAAAACACTTCACAGAGAACTCACTTAAAGTTGAAATGTGGAGACTAAGCAAGTTGAATAAGCATCTCATAGTAATGTCATTGTCTATATTTAAACAGCCGAAGGGATTCATTGTGAGTCATTCCCTCAACTTAAGACATTCCAGTAAATCATCTGTGAACGTGAACAGCTTTTTCACAAAAGCAGAAAGGGGGCCAAAAACAGAAGAGTCTAATCTGTAATGTCATATCAAAGCGCAGCCTTGAGCAGCTCCATTGAAAATGAATAAGGCGCTGACTTTGTGGACACGCAATACACTTGCCTGAACTTAAGTCTGCATCATCCTGTCTGGTTCTTTTGTTGCCTCTGTAGTCATAGTTTTCTTTTTCATTCTTCTTTTACTTCTTTTAATTTTGTCAGCTTCTATTTGATTTACTATGTGCAAATTGTGAATTAAGAATTAGCCATTATACAAATAAAAAGGGAATTTATTAAGCAATGAAATGAACTCGTTGAACTTGTTGAAGTCTTTGAACCGTGGTTCTTCATGGCTGTATAAAAATAACTAAATTCTGGGCTTTTCTCTTTGTCGATTGCTTCCAGTGTTATGCCCAGTCCATATGTTTATTAGTGTTGTGTAGTTTTGCTCTGGTATCACCCATTATCACCCAAACACTGACATAAAACTTCAGTTCATAACATACAGTTAATGTATATCCCTCCAGAATTTAAATTCCCTACAATAAGTAATAACATGCATTCATTTCCAACATGGACAATGTGAGAAGAACTGCACTCACTGTATCCCCTTTTAATCCTTTGTCATCCCAAATTTTTGTGCCAAAGTTATAAGCTTGTTGTGTTCAAGATTTGCATGTTTTCTCCATGTGTGAGTAAGCAAGTTAACATCCAGTTGAAAATTCTAATGCCAAGAATGGCAAAAAGATAAAATACCTTAAAAACTGGATGGCTCTACCATTGCTGTTGCCGGTATTCTCAGTTGGTCTCACCTAATTTTACCCTCCTGCTCTTGTCCACTGCATTGATATCGGGTTTGTCCTCCACCATCTACCTGAATCTATGTAAATGCAGCAGAAATCAATTACGTGGACCAGATACTTGTTTTTCTTTTCACACTTGAATCAGACGGGAACAGTGCAGGTTTCATCTCTTCATCTACCACAGGTAACACACAAATACATGCACAGTAGCACACATTAAAAGCTACAGCATCTGATATGTGTTAAAAACAGATTCAAATCCCTTTTTAAGTATTTTGAGTCTCGCAGTTTTTCATTCGGTCACCACCTTCTAGCCTGACATGAAAGCCCAACCGTGGAATTGTTTATCAACCAACTTCTAATGAGCTGCAAACCAGCAAAAGCAAATGAACAGCAAATGCCAAAACCTTACCTGGAACACATGCAGATGTGATGGTCACTCATTTAGATATGCAAATGTTAATGCAAACATGGTCTCTGGAACTGACGGACCACAACAATAAGCCACGAATAATGGAGATGTGTTCAAAGCCCTGTCGATATTTGTTCATAGATTTAATTTGCTATTCCTGTTTTGATTTATTAATTGCTGCATTCGGTGTACGTGGAGGCTTTGTTATTGTTGTTGTCCTTTGGCTGTTTGTCTGGACCAATTATGGTTTGATCCTCCCGGGAGTAGACTGGACTCTTCAGATGTCTGCTCATAATCTATTGATTCCTTTCATCTCTGGTTGTTGTTGCTGGTGCGTGTGTGCGCGTGTGTATGTGTGTGTGTGTGTGTGTGTCTAGCGGGGAGTGTTTGTCAAAGACAGATGGGGGTGGGTGGTTGTGTTTATGTGTTGGAAATGAGTCGATCTCATTTACAATGGTCTCTTCACCCGACATGGGAGGGAGGGCGCCTCATGTATTTGTTGCCTCTCTGTTTCCTCTCTCTTTCTGTTCACTCTCTGTTTTCTTGCATATGCTCAAAGCATTCTGTTGTTATCCTTCTTTGTCTCATTGGTCTAAAAACTCTCTCCACATCTTACTTTGCCTCATGTCTTGGCATTATAAACCTATATCTGTTCCTTCAGTCTTTGGCTGTCTATCTTTTCAACTTCAGTGTCTATCTTTGGCTGTTTTCTACTATTCTGTCCTCTCTGATTTTACTAACAGTCACTCAGAATCTGTTTTAATCTCTTATTCACTCGCTCTGTGTCCATGTGCTTAATCTGAGTTCATCTCTATCTTTTTTACTTGTCTTTCTTACAGTCTATCAGCCACTGTTCATTGAAAATCGCTTTTGCTAAAGTAGCAGGATGTAGAAAAAAGGAGGATACTGTCTAAGACTTTGTGCAATGGTGTAGGGTAATTGTTGCATAATAACTTCATATTCAACACAGTTAATTAATTTCTTTGACTATCACGGCCATGTCTAATTGGTAGCTGTTTGAATCTTTCAAACAACAGAGCAGCTCCGGTGAAGATTAATCCACTGAAAATGCAAATTAGCTTCAAAGCTTGTACAACCATCATTGCAAAGGCTTTGTGGATTCGTCTCAACGAAGGTCAGCAGCAAAACAAGGTGAACTGATGTTGAGAGAAATACGTGGATTTATCTCAGCTTATGTGAGTTGTACTGAAGAAAGTTTGGATAAATAGAGAATGGAGAAGTGACGTAATCAACAACAAATCAGAAACAGTTTTTGGAGGACACCAGCTTTCACCTGTAAACTGTGAAAATGTTTGACCGCAGCTGCAGCTTTAAAAATTAAAAGTTTTCCCACTTTTGAATAAAGTTAAAGCTTAATTTATGTGTTCTGCTTCGCTAAAGTTGTATAAGAGTGGACTAAAACTGCATAAATACTAAACATTTTGTTAGCATTGAGCTAGCATAACAGAGAGAATGATAAATTCCTTTTTTTTAACATATCAATCCATTGACTCTGTTGTAAACTTTTCTTTACAGGAATTTGTCTTTAATCATATGACAGATTATAAATGATTAGTGAAAGTGTAAGATAATGACAGCTAGCTTCTATAGCTTTTCACCAAATATGACAGTGACACCCCAGAATGCTCCGCAACTCCAATTTTCTGTTCTTAAAGCCACTGACTATATACCCAATCATTCTGCCTTAAATTCACAGAAAATTTGAGGATCATAAAGGGACATTGTGCATTACTAAGGTACAGCAATGGTTCAACCATTTTTTTTTCAAACCTCTGCTCTGTGGTGCATTAAACTTCAAGTACTGAGTCTTTTAAGTTCAAAATGCACTGTTACAACAAAAGCACTGTCACAGTGTGTCTTCATCATCAGACAAGAAAGTAACAACCAGTTATTAGCTATTTTATTTATCCACACGCACACAAACGTTCAGATATGCAATTTGCCCCGTCTGTCTCTCTCTGTCAGATGTCAGTAGTTGTGACATAAGAGGAGAATTTTTGCACCTGCATTAGATATTTTGAAGTCACAAGCTCCCAGAGTGGAAAAAATTTGGTCTCTTTACCATGATCATGATCCCATCACCTCACACTCATTATACAATTTAGAGCAGCCATTTCGGTCAATCACCACTTATTGTAGCATCACTGTAGAAACCTTGAGCCTTTCACAGCTTCGGGCTTTCCAAATAACTGCCTCAGAGAGAGTGAATAGGGCCACAATGATTCTATCTGTCAAACATTTTTCTCTGCATTCACACTTTTCTTTTCTTCCTCCCTTTTTTTTCATCCTCAGAATAAGCTATGCATGTATCGGCGTATGTACTACTCATAATGTTTGTATATGCGTTTATTTGTTTTTAAGTGCATTTTGTATGTGCACATTATACAGGTTATCACACTTTCAACAGTTAGTGGTACTTCATATTTTTATGAGAGCCAGGAAGAAAACTCAATAAAACACAAAAGCTTCTATATTTGCTGTTGCTCTTTCCCATTTGCCCTATTTCCCTTTACTTTAACTTCAACTTTTTAACTTTCTGCTTCTCTTCTGATTTGTCCTTGTTAAAAAGTTAAAAAATTGCTGGGAAGCTGCCAACTTAGATTTGGTTGTTAAAGGTTTATGTCTGGATAAAGTGTTGCTGTTGTTGAAAACAAAATTGCATTAAAAGTAACTGCATTTTTTTTTCTCACAGAGTTTCCTTTAAAACTATAGTTTTGTGTAACTGCTCTGTTTCATTGAGTTTAACAGGACAGCATAAAAAACACCTTGGGGCAGAAGTTGCCTCTCCAGCAATAACAGTAAAGAGGCTTTGTGGTTGAGCAAAGCACCATTTTTAAGAGTGCAATTAGGGAGACTTTAATCAAGTTTGACTTTACACAACACATGCATTTGTGTGTGTGTCAGGATAGGGGCTCTTCTATATGTTATAAGAAGAAATTCACATATGCATTTCATTCTTCCCTTTGCTCCTCTTGCATGTATGTGCATGTACGTACACGGCACCTGCACAGTGTTTGTGTGTTTTCTAATGTCCTTGCACAGTGTTAAGACTACAAACGAATGGCATAATGATGGTAGGATTTTAATTCAAACACTTCACTTGGGTAATTTAACCACAAGATTTAAGAGGAGAGGGAGAGAATATAAAAAAACGAGATGCTACCAAACCAAAGAAGACCCAGGTATATAACATAGAGAAAGCACTGGACTGAATAAATGTGGCTTGGAACATATTTAAAGCAAAAGCCAAATTAAATTATATGTGAGCAACAATGAGGAAAAACAGACTCTATAAATCAGGCAGCACCTAGGCTGAGTTCCTTTTCCCTGGAACTTTACTCAAGCTTCTCTGGTGCTTCCTTTAATGACAGCCAAATCTTTGCCCGTGAGGTGTAGGAGGTGAGAGAAAAGCACAAGTGAGCAGTAGAGGACTTAAAAAGAAGGTTTGTCATATAATCAAAGTTGTTGCCGATATATCAAGCGATTGTAGATTTTCGGGGAAAAATGGAAGTCCCTCGAATGCCCTACTCGAGGTCAGCTTTGCTCCTGATTACATTCTCCACATGCCCTGCTGCTCAGCAGTCTCCCTCCACAGGGGCATGCACAGTGGTGGCACAACACTGGGTAGGGACAAAGTCACTTATTTGGATGAGTCGCTCTCTCCTGAGGGTCTATTTGGGCAGTCACTTGAAGCCACTCACGCAAAACCTGAGCAGACGAAGGAGCATCAGACCTTACATAGCATCACTCCCAGAAAGGAGTTGAAATCCAAGCAGCCAGCAGGTGCCCAAACACCTGTCACCCCACCAACACCTCCTAAGAGGTTGGCTCCATCTCTGAGTTTTGGCCTCCAGCCTGTTAGCCAGCACCCTAAACCAGTCAATCAGCACACCAGTTGGCGTGAGGAAAGGGTCCGCGCACCTTCCATCACTGCCCCCCAACCAACACGTCACAAGTTCTCAGATGCTAAGAGCAAAAAAAAAAACTAACTACACTTAAGATCCAGGAGTAAGTGAAGAGGGGTTGTCTGTTGCTGGAAAAGATGTAACCACAGTGTTCAGCTGAGGGGAAGATTTCCATGGGGTGTCTCAACCCTCTATTCACAAATACACTTTTCCTTTCCAGTAGTATCTGCATGCACAATAAAATGGACTACTGGCTCCCAGTTTGAGAGTGTTATTTTTTTCAGAGAGCCCTTGCAAGCATTCACTCAATTTTCCTTTTCATAAAATGGCCCAGTAAGGTTGCCTGTAGTTTACTTGCTCTAATGTTCTGTCTGGGGTGATGCAGTAACGACGTATAGCCCTTACACACGTGCTGGCTTGGCTCAACTTGGTTTGACGCCGCCAGCATAGCAGAAATTTACATTTTCATTAAGACAGGGCCACAGCGTTTCTTTAACTGATGATGCACTCGTCTTGAGTCAGTAGTTATTTTTGCTACAAGGGTTCTCTCTCTTTCAAATTGTGCTGCTGTTAAAAGAGGCTGTTTACCTGTTAGAAGTAAGCTGTTTCCAGATGTGCAGTTGGAGCCTGTTGTCTGCAGCTCTTCATCAAACATCTCACAGGGGCCTACACTCCTCTTCCCTGCAGTATTGGTAGATTTGTTTTAAATGAGAAATAGCCTCCAACAAAGTCCAAGGTATGAATTATACGGTGGTTTATTGAACAGTCAGTGGTGGTGATGCCTTGCAGTGTGGTCGTAATGCCCCTTCTACCAAACAGCCAGTTTAGCATGTTCTGTTTTGAAAGTTGAATGTTGCGTCATATGAGTGTCAAAAACAAGAATTTCTAGACTTTAATCTGTCATTAAATATAACACCAAAACATTGCATAAAAAATATTCACCTTTAATTCATCAATCAGACAGCATTTTGTGGAAAAGTCAAACATTTAAGTTACAGTAAAAAAAAAAAAAAAGAATCCTAATGTTTGTCATTACACTGACTCCAAATAAAGATTTTTCACTTTAAAAAGACTTTACAGAAACCCTTTCTCTCTGATCTGGCAACAAACAATTGTTTGAGGGGGAAAAAGGGGGCTCCTGATGGGTTGGACACAGTCAGGGAGCTGTCACTGCAACCTGCTGGAGGTGGAACAGGTGCGCTCTGGCTTTACTCCAAAGATAGTTGTGCTTTTGGTTACTAATGATGAGATGGTTTGACTCTGTGGAGCCTAAAAGTGCAGGTGGAAAAGCTTCACCAGAAGGACGTGATGGGGAGGACGCTTATCTTAATCATAATTTCTGAACAGAGTCTGATGACCTCAAAATGTTTGAGTAGACAAGGGATGTAATTTTTCTACCAGCACTTTGCTGTAGCATAGTATAATATTCAGCTACATCCCTTTAGTGGCCAATAAAATGAGCTTCATGAAGTATAAAGAGTAGCACAAAAGGTGCAATTATGAGTAAAAGTCCTAAAAGGCCCCTATAGTATCTACTACGTTTTTCCAGATTAGCCTGTTAAATATCACTGAATTTTCTTCTTTTCATAACATTATTCAGAAATGGCACCTTTCACATTTCTGTTCCCAAGTTATAATACAGTATGGAGGGAAATGTCAATGAGTTCTGAGTACCTGTCTTTTGTACTCATGGCAGTCTCTGCTTCTTTTCGTGCCATACTTGCAGATCCCTTTCACAGTGACTGACAGACAGACAGACTGACAACAGTTTACCTCCACAACTTCTTTCACATGGTGCTCAAACACAGTGTGCTGGTCCCTCATGGTTTTGTGACTGATTTGCTGTTGAGTGCAGAATTAATGACACTCTGCTCACGTCACATGCCTCATGTGTTATGAGCCGTTACACTATGTGGTAGCAGACAAAGTAAGGTTCCCTCTTTTTCCTTATAAGAGAAGATATTTCAATTTTTTGGGTTTTTTTTTTGCCTTTCTATGATAGACCACTATAATGGCAAAAATACTCAATAAATGGTCTCAGCTGAGCTTTTCATTGCATTCATAATTTTCCTTTTATTGTCTTTTGTGAATGATAAATGTGGAGTCTGCCTTTCATTCATTCACTGTACCCAGTTTTAATTCCTCCTAAATGTCCGTTGATATGATAAATGTGAGACGGAGAAGAGCAATGTATTGGATTTGACATTATATTGGGGTTCTTCAATCTACACAAATAAATTAAAAGAAATGTTGAGATAAAAGGAGCAGCAGGAAAACTCTGATATAGTCTCAGCAGGTCTTATAGTCTCAATTACTGCCCACATGTCTTTACTTGGCACGGCTTTAATCCTAAAATATGTACATTTAAATACAAAATGGTGCAAACAGGTGCAAGCTAAAACTGCACTGAATAAGTTCTTCAAGTAATCAGAAACTGAGATACACTGAAACTTGATCCTGTGCTATTTCATGTCTTGAACTACAGTTTTTATTTCCATTATTTAATTGATAATTAAATATTGTGCATTAAATTATGAAGTGCAAGCCCCAGAGGGGATATGTAAATTTCAACATGTAGGCACTTTAACAAGTTAACAGAACATTTTCTTTCAGCCCACAAAATCATCATATTCTTGTTAAATCTATTTGGTTATTTCATCACACTTATTTCCACTTGTTTTACTTCAAACTGCATCTGTTTTTAACTAAAGCACCAAAGGTATGTAACACTAATATATCCCCTGTAGAGAGAGAAATGTTTCTGGGCAGCCTATTGCATAAATTTTCATGTTAATGTAAAAAAAAGAAATGTTTGTGTCAATAAATGTGTAAATAAGTATATTTTCCAGAAGATGTATTTGCTATGTAGCACTAATTGACCTTAGTTAATAATAAAACTTGGATTTCTTGAATGTGTCAAGGTGATCACACTTAAGCAGCTGGAGTGTGTGTTTTAAGTTCTCACACGTTGTCACATTTCTACTTTCACCACCGCCTCCGCCCTTATTCCCCACACCCTTTGCTTCTTACTACTTTTCTTTTCTCGTTGTTGTCTTTGATAGATATTCCTCTCTGTGATTATGTTGCTCTCTCCATCTCCCCCTTGTCTTAAGACAGCTTGGGCTGAGAGGAACTTTGCTTTGGGATATCTTCATTACAAAACAACCAGGGGAATCAAGGGAGGTTGAAAAGAGAGGAGGGGGATGATGGCAGAGATAGGGATGTTATAAAGCTGTCTTTAATTTATGCCTTCATCCCAGTTCCCTTCTCTTGTTCTTTGCTAATAAAGAGATAGTCTGACATTAAATGACGAAACACTCCAGCATCTCTAGACACCACATTAACCGATATCTCAGTTTACTGCTTTGTGATTTACAAAGAAAGTGGAACTATTTTTAATGAATTTATGTTCATTTGGTCTGTTTTTGACAGTGTATCCAGCTAGGAGGGGATAATGATGATTCTGTGGTGGGCAAAAGGGATTTTTATATCCCTATCAATGGGACAGAGTTGATGTCTTTTTTTTACAGTTAAATACCGCAAGCTATTTTTTCACGGTGCATTATCAAAGTAAGTGTGTATAAAAGAAGAGACAGAGCCGTAAATGTGCTAGTGCGCACACTTGCGTTTGATTTTTTTTTTTCCTTTTCATACATACGTTTGCAGTGATGGCACCTTGCTTGCTTCAAGGAAGCTCGAATTTCTTATGATGCAACCAACAATCAAGTGCTTACTTCAAGCATTTTTGTTTATGAGCCAGTTAATTATCTTCTCCAATGTTCATCTTCAGCATGTTTGTCTTTTACCCTACGCTCTTGTTTCCGTTGTTCCTTTGTGTCACCCCATCCCCCCCCCTTCTTAAGGCAAAATGTTATTACTGTAATGAAATATAATAGGGAAGAAGAAGAGGTGTTTAAAGCTCAGCCCATTAGGCTATGAAGCAGTCATCCCAGTATCATTTAAGTTTCTTTAATTGAATCCCAACAGGCAGGAGCAAGTCTATAAAGGCAGCCTTGGGTCCCTCCCCCTCTCCTTTTCTCTCCCTCTGAGTGTGTGTGTGTGTGTGTGTAACCGCATTCATGTGTCTGTGGGCGAGCATGTCAGTGTTTTTATCTTGTAGCTACATTGTTATATCCCTCTCTGTTTGAAAGGTATTTCCCTCACAAGAAAAAAAAAAATTCAGTAAACACAAGAACTTTATGACGCTTAAGCCAAAGGAAGCAAGGCTGCATCTCACTCACACACACACTCGTCTTTTGAGGTTCACATCTTCATAAATGACTAAGATGGGATGATAGACAGCAGTGTGATCAGCCCTAAATATAGAGAGAGGTTATTTAATTAAAATTAACACTTGTTAAATTGCCTTCTCACTGTGCCATATAAAAAATTATTACTACTGATTTTATCTGCATAGAACCAAGTGGTCTAAAACTGTTAATTGTGATTATACCATGCATGAATAAAAAGCCAGATTAGGCAATAAATAGTGCTCCTCAACTCCTAGATTTCTTGAGTTGATTCATATTTAATTAAGAAAATCACTGGAACTGATTTAACATACTTAGAAATCATTTTGACTGGAAAATATATATTAGACTTTATTGTGCGATAGCAAATCATGTTCTCTACATCCGAGGAAGCTTTAAGTAAGCAAAAGCAACCATGTAATGTTGAATCCAGTGAGAACACATTTTTTCGCAAGTTCACACAGGCTCAGTTTGGGTTCTTTTAGCATTGATGAAAATAAATTAGTTTAAATCCATAGCTCAAAATTTGAATTTTGATCTATGAAGACTGATGGTCCTATAAAATAGACTAAATGATCTTCAGATTTTAAATATTTCTCACCTGCTTGAATGGCATTTTTTTCCGCCTTGTGCACCGCAAAGTCATATAAAATCTGTTCATCTGGTTCAAACTCTTGGCTCGACCATTCTAGCCACTTATTATAACCACTTCACTTATGGTATATTTTCTCTCTTTATATAACAGTTCTCTCCACCTGTCTTTCCAACTGAGTTTCTCAAAAAATTTTATAGACATTTTTAGCTGAAAGAGGCTCAATCCCTTCTGGGACATAAATCGTCAGAAACAGCAGAAAGGCCTCCTACACCTTGCTAAAAAAAAACAAAGTTTATGAACAAAGAAGAAAATTTGCCAAATCACAGGTGATTGATCCACCTTGAGCCTTTTTTGTCTTTAGTCAGAGCAGCTTGTGCCTGTTTATTTATGACATCAAGGGTATATTTGGTTTGTGCCACTTTGCGTGCGAACCAGGTGTCGCATTTAAGTTCAGTTTGCTGTGTTTTCTCGACACTGTGCTCAAGCATTGACAACTCTCTGACTATAGTTTACAATGTTCATGTTCATTTGTTGCGAACGGATACATTCAGTCCTCCAATTCTGACAAAAAAAAAAAAAAATTTGTGTGCTTTTGCACAGCTCTGCTTGTGTTTGTGCAAACATCTCCAAGTTACAATCCTGCTACTACTTAGCTCCATCAAAACAAGTGAATCTGTGTGTTTACACAATATGTCAGTGTTGTTTTCAGGCACAGAGCTAGTAAGATGGCACATTTCAACCAAGATGCCCCCCGAGCTAATCATCACAACTGCATCATCAACTACATAAAAAAACACTCTGAGCAACATTAAGTTTGGAAGAAAATGCATGTGGACATTAGGATGTGTATAACAAAAGGCTTAAAAAACGTTTTGGTTGCTTTTACAGTTTTCATGATGATGTCCATCCTCCCTAACATGGTAACAATTTAACATACAACTGAGGAAAGTTGGCAAGGCAGTAAAGGTAGTACATGTAAGCAAAATTATTATCTTTATAGTTATAATATTAGTATAATTTATTTTTGATTAATTCTTTCCTTTGCAGGTTAGAAGCTACTGATCCTCTGTAATAAAGCGAGACCTTTGTGGTGGTAATGATCGAGCGTTTAGCTCAAGGACACTTTAGCAGGGTGGATTCTTTCACACTAAGTGTAAAGGTAACGTGTTCCCTTTGTCTTTGCCTTCCTTTTTTTTTCCCACTCGGAGTTGCGCTCCCTCCTGTCAAACCTGCGATGGTATTTAGAAGCACATTGTTATGATGGCTTCAGATTTCAAAAGGGTCACCTCCGTGCTGTATCCCGAATGCATGGGTAGCTGATGAAGGTGAAGGGGGAGTATTTCATTGTAATTCTCCGTGGGTGTGCGCATACATGTGTGTGCTGCAAAAACTGCCAGACACAGAGTGTCTAACAGAGTCAGAGGAATGAAAGCAAACAATAGAGAGAATGGCAGTGCCATTGTGTAAGAGACCTTGAGAGCAGTAATGAAACACAAAATGTAAATTGGGATTTCAAACATTTCATGAAAGCCACTATTCCAGGTTTTTCCATAATGAGTGTTGATGAAAATCAGAATCACATTTTCTGCCTCTCTTCATCTAATCCAAATATTTAGACAAGCAAATAAGTAAAGTCTCAATAAAGTTTCTTCACAAGAAATAACAACTGCAGTTTTCACAGCGGAACTACTGCTCATATTTTCACATTTATACTTTTTTTTCTCTCCTTCTTGCCGTCCTTTACTCTAAGCTGAGAAAAGGAGGGAGAAGCAGGATAAGAGAGGTGGTAATTACATGCAGGTAATAATGAATAAATGAGGTCTTGTAGCAGAGGTCCGCAAAGTTCCTCTGCTTTTCCCATTTATCCTTCTAAAGTTCTCACATTCAACCTAACACTCTCACCTCTAAAAGAACGACACCTTTTTTCCTCAACCTTTCAGGAGGGAAAAAACCCAATCTCATCCATTACAGCTATTTTTTTTTCATCATATGGCAAAGTCCAGCATCCCTCACTTCTTAACCTCCCACTAACACTTTCAACGATTCATATGTCGCCTCTTACACCTATATATCATTTAGAGATCGCCCTGTCCTTGGGAGGAGGAAAAAACAGAAATATAAACCGATACAAAAATAATACACTGTTTTTTTTCTCTGTTTTAGCTTTGATTCCCCTTTTTTTCTCACTCCATTTGTTTTTTGATTGACATGCCAGAACTGTGTAAGCTCATCAGAATTGGGGGAATGGATTTTGACTGCCAATGTGTGTGCGATAGCATGAAAGAAGCAGCAAAATCAGAAGACAACTGCCTGTTTTAGCAAAACACAGTTGTGATTGCAAACGTTCAAACCATACCTTAAGAAATGCTAAACATAAAAATGACTCCTTTTTTATTTTCCCCCATATATTTTCGCCTATTTCCCTTATTTCATTTAATGAACTCAGAATATATTATTCAGGCAGTTTATGTAGAGGCAATCAAGAATCAAGGTTTCTTTGTTTTTTGCCTTAAAAATCTCTACCCAGAATACCTGTTCAGTTGAAGGGTTTAAGTGCTGTTCTCCTTCTGTGGCCATGTAGAGACTGTTGAAAGGCGCTGGCACTTGAAAACAGACAGAGCCATTAAGGTGCTTTCATCATCTCCACAACCACTATTTGCCCGATGCATATTCAACCACAGAATAGCAGAATAGTGATGACTGGGCTAATTCACTTAGGATAATTAAGTGAAGTGGATTTTGTTGTGTCATTTCAGCCATCCTTGTCTTTGCCATCCCACTTTTTTCTTTTTCTTTTTTTTCATTTTTCTTTTTTGGCGTATCCATCCACAGGAGCAATTAGGTCGGCAATCCACTGAACAACACAGACAGAGAGCATCCTCATCCTCCCCTTTCTGCCTCTTCATTAGGAGAAATATATGTTTTAGGAGCTTTCTGAATGTTCCAGGAAAACCAATGGGGTTACCATGGAGATACAAGCTGCATTTATAGCATCCATATGTCCTCAGAACATGGCAGCGTGTTGCAGTATACCATGTGAAATTACTGCCTTGCTTAAAAACTCATTGTGCATATTTTTTTTTTCCATCCCTCCACTTCTCTGGCCTCATGTCCTCTGTGTTTTTTCTGGACTAATTCTGCCCCCTACTGGGTCTAGTTGTTTTCCTTTTATTTTGTTTTTTTATTCAATGTTTTTCTAATTTTTCACTTTACAGCACAATAAGCATCTGTTGAGTGTAGCTTTCAATATGCAACCTTGTCTTTTACAAGATTTCATGTCCTCATATCAGGGAAGCGTAGCTGCACACTGTGCTGCTCACGTTCCTAGTGTCTTTCCAGTGTCATATTCGGTGAGGACGTAGCAGTAGTAGCCATCTGTTGTGACTTCACATGCGATGTGATTTCACAGGCTGTTTTTACTGCCTGAAACTATCCCGGTCTCCTCAGCCTGTCTTTGTGAGACACATCAAGGACAACTAGCTAGTGTGTTTGTGAATTTGTGTATGCACTTGAATATGTGTGTGCTTGTGTGTGTGTGTGTTTGTGAGAGGAGAGACTGCATAAGAGGAGGGGAGAAAAGGAGGGAGGCCACCATCTATTGCACCTGTAACAAAGGCTACTCCAGTGAAATCAGCCGGCTGAATAGGCATAAACACTGAAATGCATCATTTGCAGGGGGAGGCAGAGACACGCTGCCATTACTCTGTTCCAGCCACTTGACTAGATTTTTCAAATATTTGTCCTCCAAATATTTTTTGCTGGATTATCAGTTGTGCTTGTCCTCATATATATATATATATATATATATATATTTAGAAATAAATTACCTCTATATGTGTATTCTTTTGCTTTTGTGGCAATGCATTTATTTCAATTTCAGGTAACTAAATACTTTTGCACTTGACAAATTCTTTCAGTGACAGGTGCACAGAACCACAGAAATACAGCACTTTTAGTCTCCTCTACTGGCTTAAACTTAAATAACTGTGACATGTTTTGTCAAGAGACTTGCATCGCATAATGTTCCTGTCTAAAGTAAGTTTTTACCTTAACATGACATGCATTCACTGAAACTTAACTGACATAACTTGCGGTAGAAATTGGATAGAAACCCCATCTAAAAAATTTCAGAAATTTACTTTGCATATTATGACGCAAGGGGGAAGTTTTTTTTGTCTTTTTTTTTGCTTTTTTAACCCCAGGGGAAGACAAAAATGGCATCCATAATTGACCGAGGTATGTCAGTGCTCAAGAATTCTGAAGCACATTACAGCCTTAAAAATCCCATTAGAAACTGAATTGAATAGAATTGAAGGGACCTGGCATGAGTGTAGCCTCTCTCCTGACATCTTCACTCTGATGTTCATACCCCGTTCACGTCATATCAAATTTTCCATAAATATGAGCAGTCGACTGGGGAAAAAAAAATGGGCCTGTCAGCCTCCTAGTGCTAATTACAAGTAGGATGTGTGGGAATTTTTGTTGGCTTCGATATCTCCCACTTGGCATTACAAATTGCAAAAAGAAAAAAGCTCTTCTGCTGGCAAACACAGCAATAAACCCACTGATGTCAGCAGTCCAAGGTAATTCAGATTAAAATGTTCTGTTACAATCACACTAATATAATCAACTTTAAATGTCAGGAATGCAAGTTTGTTTGTGTTGGACTTAAATTCAGACGTAAACTGCTGTATTCAGTGTGTCCAAAGAGGTTCCTCCAATAAGACATCAGCAAACAGAAGCACCAAGAAAAAAACTAATTGTCTGCTTGAATTAAAGAAACGTGGCAGTTGTGTCTTGGGTGTTAGCTATTGATTTGGGTTGAGTTTACTGCTTGGGGAAATCTGACTCCTTAATTGCTCCTATTACAGAACTGCTCCCCCCCTGCTTGCTGTTCATATCAAACTAAGTACAGACTATCACAAACTTTGCATTCAGACAGCTGAAGTGAATGAAAAGTTGTTTTTTTTAACCCAAACACTCTTTACACCTGACACCTGAAACCTCTCAGTCACACACTTACACACATACATACACACACACTTTCACTGAGATGGCTGCAGATGCTTCTATCTGAGTATTTAAGCTCAAAGAAGGCTGCACTCTGTGTTGCTTTCCCCCAGGTGTATGTAAAGGAACACAGCCTAACTTTAACAAAGTCAAACTTACCTGCTCATGCAGTATGGAAGCAAATCAGCTCTGACAAAGCTGCAACGTCAACTTGAATGTAAACTCATCTGTGGCTATATATAATGCTCACACTGACACAGGACTTTCTCCAGAGACTCTGGACTTCTTTTGTCCAAACTCACATCAAGTGCAATTAAAAGTGAAAGCTAAAGTCAGCAATATTTTCCCTAACATAACCAAGCACAGTGGTTTTGTATGCTAAACCTTACTAAGGAGGTTTAGTACCGAAACCTTATCAGGAATTTTTGGTGCCTAAATCTAGATAAACTATGACACAACCATGTTTTACCGTATTAAATGCTTAAAACAACAACTTTAACAGCATTTCAAAAGGTCAATCTTATGTCAAAATGGAAGAATTGCATGTTCAACTCAGATGGTAAAGGGGTCCCCAGCATGTTACAAAGTGATAGCAAGGGGTCCTGACCAAAGGTCCCTATGAGTTGTGAGAATTGAGGTGAGAATGTGTTGGCCTTGTGGCTGCAAAATGATGTCAGTTTCACATTTAACATGTTGCTTTCTTTGCAGTAGCTTGCCCAAGACAGATCCAGGATCAGGCCTCTGGACGATGAGGCAGTCAGTTGTTTTTGAAAGCATCATCTTTGAGTTGGTATTTGCATGGAACCCTTTATATGAATCCTCTGCCTCTGTTTGTAACTCATGGAAGCATCCATCTCCTAAAATTTACATTTTTTTCAGTGTAACACGTTTCCACTCTGTGCTTTGATTCAACACATTATCACGTGTGTGAGACCTTTCGCTCCTCCTTGTGTGTTTTAGATTTCTCCTTGTGTGTTTGACTCCTCTTGACTCTGCAGGGAATCAGCTCCACATTTCCGCATCTTTATGTTACTCCAGGGGTGACATACTTCATCACCAGACTGTTTTCATCCCGCATGACGTACACGCTCAGCCAGAGAAAGAAGAGCAGACTATGGAAGAAATCTGCAGAAAATAGACCTAAATGAATGGGGAGATATCTCCCCTTCAATTAACTCATATGGTGTTTTAATTTTCCTCTTCATGAAGGGGTATGTGTTTTTCAGAAGAAATACCAGATGCAGATTTAATATTGCTTATTTTTTCCTGCTCATACAAAATCATTTAAAACTTTGTCTGCTGTTGATTTTTCTAGGGGACACCGTAAAATAAGGCATTGACTCAGATCCTAATAAAAAGTAAATTTCCCACCTCTGACAGCCTCCATCCTGTGCAGACATTGTAAAGGGAAAAGATACATAGAAAAATAGGATATGCATCTCAGTTTGCTCACCAGGAACCAAAGAAGGAACCAGGGCCTTGATCAGGTTGACACCTCCCAGGGTCGTCGAATACACACACAAAGACTCAAACACACTGTTTGCACACAATGTTCATATCGTTTTACTGATGCTTGGGTTGATATAAAGATGTGACATTATGTCAAAAAGGTGTTTTCAATAAAGCTCCTTTAATGAAGTACACGTTTTTGTCAGCAGTTATACGTCCTCAGCTCATAAACAACACATCATTTATTTGTCACGCTTGACTGCTGATAGATGTAATCACCACTGAAGGAAATAATAAGCCTGATAATAAAGTCTCTCATTACATAAACTGGCTGCACTTGTAATGAATTTTGGTGCATTATGGGAAGACTATAAGGATTTCAGAAGCCCAATTAGCATAATTAACTGATAAATTATCAAATATCATCAAGATAAACATCAGAAATTTTTCACTAAATTAGATGTTAACTTCTAATTAGTTTCTTAATTGCCTCATATGAGTTCCCCACCTAATTCTTCATGACAGATATATAGAGTAGAGTTGCAATATAAGTCAAAGGACATTTTAGTTATCTCTTTAATTAAGCAGCAGCATCAGTATTTAAATATAAGAAGCATTTTGAGGTTAACAAATGTTTGCCAACCAAAACTTGGAAGTGGAACCAAATAATGTTCAGGCCCCAGACTTTTTCTGGTGGTCAGATGAAGAAATGTACACAAACCTGGGCTGTCTGATCTCACAGCCTCCCGCAATTGACTGCAGCGTTCAGCTTCACAAGATGATTTGACTCATCACACACACTTCAGGGGGGGAGGCTACATCAGCTTCATGGGTGAGTCAGGATATATGTGTGTGTGTGCGTGTGTGTGTGTTTGTCTGAGGCCCGGTGGGTAAGTATTTTATTTGTGCTTTTCTTTGTGTGACTGCTTCCACCTTTCATCGCTTACAAAAGCACAGACTTAGTGTGTCTGTTTGGGTGGTTCTGCTTTGTATTTGTGTGTCTGATCTGTCTGGCTCACAGGAGCGAAAAAGGGTTTTTTTTTTAGGGGAATGTTGTCTCCTTAAACACAATGCCAAAAAAGTCTCTCTTTGGTTCAAGCTCCCTCACTCTCCTTCCTCTCTCTCTCACTCTCTCTCTCTCTCTCTCTCTCAAACCCCTTTTGCTGGTCTCTGTAACTATCTGTTCAGGCTGACTGTACCTGCCTGACCTTGATGGTGAACTCTTCAGTAATAACTGAGAATTACAGGTGACTGTCGAAAAAGGGGAGGCAAAAAGCGGCTGAATACCAGGGCAAATGAAGATTTTTTTTTTTTTTTTCCCCAGACTCTGCAATAATCCAGCAAGCATTTAAACACAACAAAAAGCACTCATAAAACATATTAAAGTACCTCCTTGGTGGGAGGAACACACACTTTGAAAGACAGCTGATCCAAACTGAGCGCTGCTCGACATTGGCAGTGTTCACTGCTTATGAAAGATGTTTCCTTGGTGGCAGGAACATGCACGGTCTTTAATTGTCATCCATGTTTCACTTAAACAGCAACTGTTAACATGACGTCAACATGAATGTGCCATGGTGTCAGATTGTTAGGATCACTTAACAATGTTCCGACACACTAGGACTGGGTTCGCTGTCTTTGTTGGCACAGCAGGGAATAAGATTTTAGCCTATAAGGGGCTAATCAGAATGAATGATGAGATGTTGCTATGGATACAGCTATTATAATTTATGATAAAAGCTTTACTCTTGCACAATTTAGCTATTTACAAGCTCCCTTTGGGTCTGCAAGGAGATTTTTTGAAATAAAACCACTCATGCCATTTAAAGCACATGTATTGATTGCAAAGCAAAATGTGTGGCTCTGAGTTTAAAACTGTATAGTTCAACATTTGGCCGAAATAAGTGTTATGTATGAAAAAAATAAAGATTTATGATCAAAAACACTCATGCTTTATCATTTTCAAAAAAAAAAACATCTTAACTGAGATGATAATTTGCAAAAACATGCACATTCCTATACCACAAAAACTGCTGAATTAATGACTTTTGACATCACAATCAGGCCTGCAGTTAATTTTTTAAATAACCATTTAAAAACCCCTAGTTAGAAAAACAAAATAAATTTGCAATTAACTTGATGCACCCAGAAGGAAGTTAAATATTTTAGCTACGCTGTCATTTACTGATTGCTGTGGAAATTATGTCTAAATCTGCCTTGTATAACTATTTTGTAATCTATTAAATAACATTTTTTAAGGAACGATGACTAATAAAGTAAAGGCTAATTGGAAATATCTCAACCTTGGCAGGAGTCTTTGCAGATCAAAGAGTCCTCTTGCTCCTGTTGAGAGTGTAAATGTGTACACAGATATCATCAGTGTGTGAAATATGTTAACCTTACGGGGCAGCTGGACTGATGAGATTTCAAATATGAAATTTCACAGGTTCATCTTGAAAAGCTTCATTTGTGTCTGGTTAGAATATAACCGGACCAATCAGCATCCTTTGAGGAGAAAGAGGTGGTAGCTGCAGGCATGGTTTAGTTCTGATGAATGCCAGAAGCAGCTGCAGTTTTAGAAAAAAATGGCGAAGAGGTTGGCGTGGATGCTACAATAGCGGTTGTTTTATCAGAACTGGACAATATTTCCTCATAAAAAAAAGAGCAAAGAACAGCACTGAAGGTTTCTCTTGATGGAAAAGATGTTTTAGTTCTCCTCCTGACTGGTTTTGGAGAGAGTAATGTTGGTCAAAGACACAAAAAACTGATGGACAGAGTTGGATTCAGCTTGTTTTAACATAATGGAGGAGCCTAATTGCCTTTTTTAAATTTATTTTTATATCAGCTCGTATTACTGCATTTAAATCCTTCAAAGTTGAATGGAGTTAAAGAGGGCCTGATTAGGCATCGTTTTAGCTGTACAGCACTGCTGCGGTTGCAAGACTGAAGCCAGCAAACTAATGACCCAGAACATCTAATAGCTATTATGTGTATGCAAAAAATTAGGTACTTTGGTCATTAAAGCAGTGAGGTTACATTTTTCTCCTCTCTAAACTGTTCCTGGTCATGATTCAGAAAGTTTGAAGGTTTCAAAGAGTTTTAAAAGTAAAAAAAAAAAAAAAAATCACTTTCTTACATTTTTACAGAGCTGCTAGTTATGAAAGGATTCATGCAGGCGGTCAGTGGTCTTTTGCTTTGTCTTTAGCAGGTTAATAAATTTGTTATTTTATGTGACTTCAGTCTTTTGTAGTTGCTCCTATACCAATCATTATTTCTCACACCATCACACTCTCTGTGACATACACACACACAGCTGTCTATGATTCCCTAGAGACCAATTTGCTCCTGCAGCTGGCATACTGTAGGTGTTACAGGCCATGGGGCATTTGCCCATTTACTAAAGTAATGAGGCTTACTACTATTCATGGATCTCTTACTCCTCCGCTTTAAAAAGCTGAATGCTCCTCCACTTTTACTCACACACAGTGAGGGATAGTTTACTGTTGACTTTGGCTCAACCTTAGTCGAAATAATTCCCTCAAAAAAAGCAACCGGACTAAACTGCAATTTAGCACTCTTTTAAGGCAGAGTTAGCCCAGGAGGAAGACACACAGGGGTGATGCAGGGAGAGAGCAAAAGCACAACAGCAGGCTTGAACATCACAGAAGCACAAACAAAACAGCCCCCATTGGAGAGAAGAAGTAAAGCTTTTTTTTCTCTCTCTCTTATTTTTTGGGAAATTGATGGCACATTGCGTGTGAAAGAGGCGTTAAGCTGAGACTTGATGCACTTTTTGCACAGTGTTTTGCATTAAGGCGCATCTTTTCTCCTTTAGTTACACAGGCATACTGATGAATCATAGATATTTGTCTTGCAATTTATCAAGTATCACTGAATGGCTGTATTGTGATACCATTGTTATCTTAGGCAAAGCATTGTGATGGTATTTCAGGTCACTCTATGATTCCCACTCTTAATAAAAACAGCATGAAAACATGCATTAGTTAAAGTTTATTTAATGTTCCCCTTTTTGCATCTCAATTTAATACCATTTGCTTCAGCCAACTGGTTCAATATTCAGGCTTTAGATAATAACTAACAGCGTTTTAGTTCACCTTAGTAGTTAACTGACAGAAGCATGCCATTTGTTATTACTCTAATAGAGAGCAACCAAATATCTCCTGATATACTGTCAGAATTATTTAGTAAGACTTTGTGTCACATAACATGGGGATAAACAACAGGGTGTTCCAAAGAGGATTCACAAGCTGTGCAGACCTAATAAATTAAGAAGAAAAGAACAGAAAGGAAGAAGATTTTTATTACCTGAGAGAGTGCAGTAATATTTGATCGTTAAAAGCTCACCTGTATCCATTACTTTTCTGACATATCCTGCCAGCATGCACTCTTTCCATGGCATTGAGATGCTGACAGCAAACATTTCTTTTACTGTTGGGACTGATAACAATCAACAACAATTGTTTGCATCTGTTTTGACAAGGCCTCCTCATGCTGAACTATTTATGAGCCCTTGACATAAGTGGAGGAGGCGAGTTGGAGGGTCACTGCACCATATACTGCAGAGACAGCAAAGATATACTGACATTTATACTCACACAAGAGCTCCTTAGCGAGCTATTAGTTGACAGAAAAGCATGTGCACATGACCCATTGACTGGACTGGATCATAATTAAGAGGTAGGGACTGGGCAAAATAGGGAAATTAGAATGAAATTTGTTTTCCTGTTTGAACCTCAGCTAAAAGCTTTTAAACAAATCTGCCAGTTATTCTAAGTTCAAGTTCATTGATTCCCAAGACGGTGATTTGAATTTAAAGTGCATGTAAAAAAGGCGGAATAAAAAGAGCACGTGTGGCACATAAAAAACATAATGTGCGTCAGGAATATAGCACTTAAAACACGTCAAGCATGAAGACGCATAGACACATTGAAATGCATACACAAGGCTCCAATAACAACTGCAAGCAACCGTGAGAATCCCACCCGTCACAACCCTCGATCCCATTATGGAAAACACCAACCCACAACCCACTCCCCACGTTCAGGAGGCCAATAGGCATCGGCACGGATGAGTTTCTGTGGCTATTAGTCATAATAGTGGACAGTATATACAGGAACCTCTAGTAGGAGTTGAAACTTGTGCTGAAGTCAGGGAGAATTTATTATTGAGTAGGTGCATGTTAGGACAGCTGAGGGAGAAAAGGGACTGGAAGATTCAAGCAGACAAATGAAAGCAACTTGCAGTCCCACCAGAGATTGTAAGCAGCAGTCTGAGGTCTGAATCTGAATTACAGTCCAACGCTCAGCCATCTGTTTACTTGCTGGAGCTCACCCTGGTGCGAGAGGAATGGCAGATGAGGGCAGAGTACCCTTTGTGGATTTGTAAGCCACATGTATATGAGTTTAGGGATTTGTAGAAACGGCCAGAAAGGGCAACCACTGACTCAGACTGAAAAGAAAAAATACAAGTTGGAGTTAAAAGAAAGGAAATTACATTCATGACTGGAACATATGATAAGTTATACTTTAGTGGTGGTCACAAAGTGGCAGGTAAAGCACTTATACAATTTCTAACCCAGTTCTCCTGTTCTCCTGATGTATCTATAAAGGTTTTGAGAGCATTGATCTGCTAAAGTTAGAGGAGAAGTGGGAAATTTTTCTTTTCCTAGCCTGATCCCCCTTTGCACATCGGTAATCATTTTTAATATAGAAGGGCTTCTCCCCATAGTTAATTCCTAATGTTGCACTCTGTAATTTAACAGTCAAGATGGGTAACCTGCCCTTTCTGTTCTCCATGCTCTAATTAATGTTACAAAAGTGAAATATGGATTTAAGTATATCAAAAAGTCATGAATTCTTACAAAATGCATCAAGGACTCTGTCTCGTGTTTATAGGCCTGTAAAAAAGTTGCATAGTGCACCACGAAGAGATTATATTGAGATGTCTTCATTGGAACTCCATCATCGTGCTGCAGTTCATGAAAATAGGCCAATATATTACAGATTATCTGAATTTATACTGAGCAAATGGTTACGCAACTGTGCTGAAATAGCTGATATAACTAAATATTACGTATAATTACATGCAAATGTTCTCCTAACTTTCATCCATTCCCCAGACTCAAACTAAGCCTCGTCTGATCCCCACTACACGATGCAGCAGAACTCTGTCCCACTGCAATCCCATGTGTCCTGCGTGATTCTGATTAATGTCGGCCTCTATTGTAAGTGATTACAAGTGTTATCAGCATTGATGTCGGGAGTGAAGAAGTGGGGCCGTGCTTAACAGAGTCTCTTGGAGTTTGTGTGGGCACTGCCTTTAAAAAAGGAAAAACAAAAACACAAAAGATGAAAGTATCTCAAATGGTAGATGCCCACTCGATAACACCAATGACAACAGAAAGTCCCAGCTCTCATTTAACAACCCCTTATTCCATTCCCAGACATGAAAGAAAAGTTTCCTCTACAGTAACTCATCTTAAAAACCATTAGAGATAGTTTCATCAGATTCATGTGCACTGGCAAGTGATCATCTGTATTCCTCTGCAACCTCTGTGCATGTTGCAAAAATGCCTGGATGTGAAATTTAAGCAGCATAAATGTCTCTCGACAAAGCAAAGTTCAAGTGAGGGCTGTGGGACTCAAAGTTCTTTTTTTTTTTTGGAATTACATTCTAGGGAGTTGTTGGGCAAGAGTTTTTTTTTTTTTTATCTTTTCTTGTAATTCAGCCTTTTATTCAAAGAGGAGAATTCCCCTGACAGTCTTTTTTTTTCATGAGGGATTCTAAAGTACTAAATTTAAGAAAAGAAGAAAAAGTGTTGCAAATGAGTGGCATTAAGAAGCAAGATACCTTGTTTTTTTTATTATTTGGCTTTTGCCCTCTCCTGCCTGATGTTTCTTTCTATTAGGAAGCTGAGAATGAAACTATGAGTAGTAACCATGATACATACATTTGACATGGAAATACAGCATCATTTGGGGTTCTTTTTCTTCATTAGTCACACATGTCACGTCCGATTGAACTGTAGGTTACTTTGCAATTTCCATCCCTAATATATATACAGTATGTAAACACATAAATGCATCATCAATTCATTCCCAACTTTGTATCATTTCATTAATCCAACTGCGACAAAAACAGTCTTTAGACATGAACTTGTCCTTGCATACAATAGTTACCTGACAGAAGCATGACATTTGTTACTTCTCTGATAGAGAGCGACCAGATATCTCTGTTACACTATCAAAGTTATTCAGTAAGAACTTGTGCTATTATGTCTTGCACATGTTCAGGTTGTGTGTTCACTGAATGTGCCTTATATCAATTTTACTTAATTATACCATGTTTGGATCACTCTTTTACTCTCTGGATGACATGATATTGCTATCAAACACAGACGCATTATAGTTTAACTTGTTATATATGACTTACTTCAGATGCATTTAAAAAGCCATCGGTGGCACATGCATTGTAAAAATCTCTCTCTCTGTCTCTCTCTCTCTATCGCTCTCAAACTTCCAGAAAAGTTATTCTGTCAGTTTCTTAACTCTACTCCACAAATGGCTCCACAAAAGTGACATGTTTGCCCTGTTGCATATTCCAATGGTTGTCTTTTGTGAAGCAGCTTATTACAATAGCAAACATACACATCCTGATCACTGAAGCTATTGGTAGGCAGTTGTCAGCACAGCTTCATTGCAAACAACAGCTGCTTTAGCTCTACCTCATGACTGGCTCCAAGCAACTTTCTGAGCTGAACATTTCACGGATTGGGGAGAGTATTTTTTCTTTGGCTCATCTGCTGTTGTCACTAAGTCTCGTCTTCTCTCCTCCCTGTTTGACTACTTCACGTTTTGTTGAAGTCAGATTATCGAAAATACCTTTCAGTTAAATGGTTTGTTGATTCTGAAGTGCACTTTTTTTTTCATTTAAAGCTTGAATTTGAAGCTGTCTTAGACATAATCTGCATTCTGAAGTATACAGGGGTAAATTTGTTTTAAGCTATAAATATATTTTTTTCCCAATCTTTTTTCATCAGCAGGAATTTCTGTTTACTTTAATGTGATGGTTATAGATAAACAAAATTTTAATTTATGCTCCGTGTTTATTTTTATTCCCATTTCTGGAAAGTAACCTGGTTACTCCCTCTGTGCTGTGTTTAGAAATGATGTGCATCATAACGGAGATAGAAGAAGCAATGACAGGATGCAACATAGTGCACAACATTAGCCAAAAAACTTCAGTCTTTTTCAAAAGTCACCCCATCTTAAATTGGATGTTTTTTTTTTTCCCCCACTCCTCACACACCCTTTTATTTCCTCCTCTCCTCCTCATCCATCTCCTGTCCGGCGCTCACGCTGCTTGTGGCCCAGCAGCAGCAGCGGCAGTTTGTGTTGCCACAAACAGAGAGCAGGCAGGAGAAACCCGCCATGACAGGCTGATAACAATGCTGCAACACCACACTAATTGGCCTGGGGCTTACAGGGAGAGTGTGGTATTCAGCGGCTGGGTATTTTTGGATATGAGAGCAGGAGGGAGTTAGGTGGGAAAGGGGGGGGGGGTGAGGACGGGAGAGGCGGAGGCAAGGAGTGTCAGTTTTGATTATGGATGAGTTGTGAGATAAGTTGAGTTAGGACATGTTTGTGTGAGGTGGAGAGAATCGGGTGTGTGCGAGTGTGTGAGAGTGTACATTAATGTTTGTTTGTGAACGTGGTTCGTGAGCGAATACGCACAATACACTCAAATCTGCCACACAAAGCTCTAATCAGAGGAGATGGATGATGTTTTAGCACAGTTTTTTTTTTTTTTTTTTTTCTCAGGAGCGATCAAAGAGGGTACTCATAAAGCACGCTAACATAATTTACCACTGCAGGCATTTTATTTACAGATAATAAACAATTATCTTTGATGCTTTTTCTATAAGCCCTTATGTTAAAACCAGGCTAGGGAGTATCATTAGGATTTTCAACAAATGCTTTATTGATTTTCGCTTTGACACACACACACAAAAAAGCGCCACTACTCTCCCACTCGCAGCATCCGTGAAAAGTGCATTAGGCTCTCAAAAGTACTGTATATTATATGACTGCAAACTATAGGTTTATACCCACTTCACATAATTTCACTCAATACTTTCCAACTTGTTGGTCCTGTTAGCCGTTAAGACAACAGATTGCACCATTAATCACCGGCTAAAGGGAAGGCTGACCTTTTTTGACTTAAAGCTGTGCACTCGGCAGCTCAAAAAAATCGAGCTGTATCAGAAATTGTACGTCTAATTATATTCTGCGGTGTGGCACAATAATAAACAAGTGCCGGGAGTTGTGTCTGAGGTCTCAAGAATGAAAGTACCTCAGTGGCCTGGGACTCGGGCCAATAGACTGCTCAGTTTCAAAAAGAAGCTGCTGGTCTACACATTTCTCATTCAGTGATAAGCCTTTTATGTATTACTCTGTACTCAAGCCTCCTCTGTTGTGTGTCTTTTTTTTTTTTTTTTCCCTCACCAGTCCTACTGGGACTCTACATTTGAGTTTGTCAGCGATCAGGTTGTGTGAGGACATGACAGAAGGGACTTAAAGTTCTGAGAATAGAGACATAAGTGCAGAACTTGCACATAAGTCTTTCTGGATATGATGTAACAACGACATCACTTCCTAATTCTCCTAATACACTTACTAGAAAACCTCTTGATGCTTTCTGAGGAAGAGCACTGAGAATAAGCAATCTGTTTACTTTGAGCAAAGAGTTTTTTAATTACAAGAAATGGCTTCCTGTCTTCCAGTCATGTTGACCAACTTCTCCACTTTCTCATTTTCATATTATAAACTTTTATGTATTATAGAGAAGTAAACACAACTGAACTTAAACTTGTATGTTATACATATCAATACTTTCAGTTTTCTTGCTATCTGTAGGTTAAAGTTAAACTTTGAAAATAACATAATGCAAAATTTTCACATAGAGGTTCGACCTAATGAAAAAGTATGACAGAAACATTCATTGATGTCACACTTGGTCAATAATTATGTCGATTTCTTACAGGCTTTTCACATTTTCATTTTATAATTCCACTTTCAGAAACAAGAAACTTAATTTCATGCTTTCGCTGATTTCAAAACACACATAGATAAACATTGCACGCTCAGACACAAACATTCAAAATCATACTGTAGGCAGATTAGCTGAAAAATGTCATGAGCTAAATGGATTTGGGAAAACTGCACGGGGACTGGAGGAAAGGTAGTAATAGAATTTTAATGGACTCTGCAGCATGTACAGTATGTGTGTGTGTGTGTGTGTGTGTGTGTGTGTGTGTTTGTCTTTTTGAATGCACGTATCAGGACATTTTATGAGGAATGACTACATGCAGCATCTGTGTTTTGCAAATTCCTCTCAATCCAAACCTCTGGAGGAGGTTGCTGAGGTGATAATTAGATATTGCAGGATTATCTAAAAAAAAATGCATGTTACCACTTTACATATTAAGAGAAAAAGGACCCAGCTGTTATTAGGCTTTAATACAGTGTTGAGTTTTAATATTCTCAGCTGAACAGTATGCTGTTGGTTCAGTGTATGACCTAATGCAGGTTACCATCAAATCTTCTACAAATGGCTAAAAATATATAAAGTCATCTGTAACAAGAGAAATCTTAGCTTGTGACATTTTATTCTTCTTGGGAAATAAAGTTTCATGACTCTGTCAAATCCTAAAGGTCATCAATGATCATTCTCATTAGTCTTGTCAAAAGACACATGCAGCAGCCTTCTGACGCCACTTAGAAATTACATGAGCCTTCTCAATCCAATGACAGTGTCCATGCTTTTCAAATATATAAGGAACTATATACATATATATATATATATTAGTGGTGGGACTCGATTAAAATTTTTAATCGCGTTAATTATAGGGTCTGTAATTAATTAA
>JAQMCX010000012.1:12136125-12278361 GCA_029814765.1 Acanthurus leucopareius
AAAATCTTTATAATTAATTGATCGAAATTAACGCGTTAAAGTCCCGGCCCTAATATATATATATAAGAACTTAAATGCAGCTGAAAAGGGGCGAGAGAGGAAAAAAAAATCATTTTTGTTTACTTTCAGTTAAATGAAAAAAAAATTTACCATAAAGGGGAATGAAATTTTAGATGTATTTTTAATTCCCTTTTAGAGTGGGTACAAATATTATGAGGAGTGAGATAAGAAAATTTAAACAGCATTGTTTGTTAGTTTTTTATCATTTTTTGCTGAAGGTAGGTTGGATCTGACTTTTGGGGGGCAGGGAGGAATTATTTTTCTTTAATTAAATTTTATCACAGCCTTGCTTTTCAACATACTTTATCCTTAAAGGTTAACAAGGCAGTTTTAACTGGCACTGTGGTTAATAAAGGTGCACTTTGCTCTATGTAGAGCAAAAGTCTGTCTCTGTATCAGGGTTTCATTTATGCATGCACAATTATAGTTTGGTCAAAAGATGAAGGTTTAAATTTAGGCACACTATTAAAAAAGCTGCATCAAACTGTATTTTTAAATTGTCTTAACATGTTGCCAGGGTTTTTTTTAAAGGGGAACAGCTTTTTCACAGAGTGAAGCATGAGGGTCAGACACCCTCACTTCACTTGTAAGTTCTATACTGTCTCTTACTGGTAAGTATTAAACTGTGTCAACATCTGTTTGCACCTGGGTAGCTCATTAATACTGTTAGATAAAAGTGTCCTTGTGGAAACTATGTTGTCTTACAGTCGTGGTTCTTCACAGATCTACACTTAAATATCTAAAAAAGCCATCAAGATCTCAAATGATGTCAAGTGTTGAGAGGAAAGAAGGAGGAGGCTCAAGTGGAGGAAGAGGTTGCTTGAACGTTAGCATCCATTTCTCACTCTAAAAATCTTCCAGGATCCTTTTGGGAAGTTTGAGCCGATCAATAACCTGTCAGATAGAAACCTCTTAACACTTTCTCGGCCTGTCCACCCGCTGCTGCTCAACTCGACTCAATCCAGCTCTCTCCTTGTTTCCTGCCTTTCTCTCAAACTCGTTTTATTACCTTGACTCTATTGAGTGGGTCTGTGCAGCTCAAAGAAACATTGTCCCCTCTTACACTGCTCAGCCTCTTAATAAAAGAAGGGTCACGGTGTCAGAGATGCTCAGCAAATTGGGTGGTGGAAAAAACCTCACATTACAGAGTATGAAGTTAGTCCTGTAAAACCAAACTTCTACTCTGCCTCACTCAGGTGTGCCGCTTCCTGCCGACATTTGCTGCACTGCTGGCTTTTGATTGTGTAAAAAAGGAAGAGATTTTGTCACTTAAGAATTGATTGTCTGAGCTCTAAACAGGCTTAGAGTGTTTACAGTAAATTAAAGCTGCAGTGATTTTTTTTTCCTCAAGATTAAATGGATGTATTTAATGGATACATCAATCTTAAAAATCTCAGTTACTTTTAAAGATTTTAAAATCCTAACATTTTTTAGTTTTTGGAATTTTTTTTAATGTAAAAAATTCCACAGTGAATATGAAATTTAAACTGGAAAAAAAAACAAAGTTTGTTTTATTAGTATTCCACAAATACAGAAAAAAAATCACCTATTCCATTTGTTTTTCCACTCTTATACAAACATCGTGCAATATTAATGTTGACCTATTCATGCATGCACAAAACTTAAGGTGTAAATGATAAGTAACACCTCATCCACTGCCATTCATCCATTTCACAGGATCCTTGCTCATTTCCCAGGAAGATGGATTTTTTTTTTCAGAGTGAGTAACTTTCCAGAGCAGATCCAAAGAAAAACAAAAGACAAATATTGCGTTTGTTTGTAAATATCCACATTTTTATGATCTGGGATCCTGGAAGACAAATGTTTTGCTTTTTAAGAGTTGATTGTCAGAGTTGATCATTTTTTATATCTTTTTATTGTTGTTATTACTTTCTTTTTGGCTTTTTTTTCCTTCAGTCAATCTCAAGTTATCTTACAATCTGAACCAAAAAGGTGAAAACCCCAGAGAGGTCCACCCTCAGGACCAGAAAACATCCCTCACCTCAGGTAATTATCAGTTGTCAATCATCCATCACTCTGAACCTGTCAGCACACGCTCATGGCATCACATCATTTAGATGACTGATGACCAGTTGGGTTAAAAAAAATATCAGTCTAACAATCTACCAACAAATAAGGTAAATTTCAATATGTGCGTTCATGCACAAACCAAAACAAGGGGCTTCACACATATTGTTATTACACACCACTGTGACATTTAGCAGTTCATTGAACCTGTTTATCCACAGTCTGATCATTAACATAAGAAGAAGTACAAAGTAGACTGTTCTGGGAAGAATAGGGTTTGAGGAAGAGGGGTTTTTTTTTCCTGTTTTGTTTTCAACAAACAAGAAAATGTTCTTCCAGATGGTCAACAAAGAAAAAAATTGTTTGTCTAATTGGATTTGTTTTTTTGGGGGGGGGGGGTGACAGGTATATTGAGCTATCCTTCCCTTTGTCTTTTCATGCATACTTATCTGCTTAACCTTAACCATAACTCAGCCAGACTGTTTTGTCGAAGCCTGACCTGGTAATACTCCTCTCTTTCAGGCAGCTACTTCTGGGGACCAGGATGTCCCCAGAGGTACGATGCAGGCTGATTAACAAAAAAAAAAGACTGTTCGGAGTCCCAGTCAGCTGAAAAGTCTCCAACTTGTGATTTGAATCTTTAACTTTCTGCCCAAACAAAGTTTCTCTCTTTGAGTATCAACCTGTCCTCATTTCATTAGAACTCCTCCTTGATTCATAATACTCTACCTAAGCTTCTCTGTGGGTTTTCATTAAAGTTTCTCTTCATTTCTTCCCACTTCTGTTAGTAAGTTCATAATAACCCTCTATGACCTTTCTGCACAATTTTCTGCTTAAATTGCTGTCAGTCTGAGCATCTGATGGAAAAACATTGCTTTTTAAAGTCAGTAACTGACACATTACACAGCATGTTAGATCACTCAGAGCATTGCAGCAAAGTATAATGCAAGTGACTGTCTGATGACTGTGCACAGAAGAGACAGCAAATGTAGTCCTTAAGTTTCATAAACACCTTTTCCTGAAATCAAACTGACAAGTAAAGTAGTTGTTTTACAGCTCTGCTGACTTCAATCCAGTTAAAATGCTTTTAAAAGATCAGTCACCGAGAGTTATGCTGACTAATAGTGACATCTGTAATTTGTGTTTCCTGGAAAAAGCTTGGTAATTATTGGGCACGCAGACAATACTGATGTCACAAACTCAGCAGGATGTAAAATTTGATCAGTTAGAGCTAAATGACGTTAAATGAAAATTTAATTCAGTCCAAATTCAATATTTCAGTTGAGTCAGATGAGCTACAGCATACATTGAAATTCTAATTACAGAACTTGTGCAGTCAGTAAGGATGCATTGCTGAAGAAGAAGAAGGTACAGTACAGAGCCAAGCCTGTTTAACAGTTACAGAAAATGTGTTTTTTTTAAAAAAAAAAAACTGTTGAAGACATTTTTGCTATGAAATGAAAATTCTCACTCTTTTTAGACAGACAAGTACTCAGTACTGTCTTTATCCTGGACGACCTTTAAATTTAAAAACGTATTTTATATTCTAACACTACTCTATATCCATTCTGTAATGTGAAAAGGGTACATTAACAAGCAAATAAACAAACTGATGTTTATCATGATGAAATTTATGTTAAAGTTGATAAATAATTGGCTTAATAGAAACAGAGAAAGAAATTTGTTGCATGCATATTTGTGTAGCTTAATATTGCATGTGTAATACATTGGATTACCCCAAAACAAACATTGTAACAACCAGTAATTTTATCTTCAAATGGTGTGTGCATTCAATTTCCTGAAAATTTTCTGTGTACCAGTAACCATCAATATCAATCTAATTATAGTTTCTTAAGTATCATAGTGGCACTGTAGAAGATGAACAGTGTAGATCAAAAGAGTCTAATAGGTTACACAAATATTTGTGCCATGTGGTGTAGAGAGATTTTCATCAACCATTTATATGACAGAAAGAATGCCAAACAGGGTCGACGGGCCAAAGCCAACCTTGATGCTGTTGGTTTTTGGGAGGCTGCCACTGGGCACAATACAGCTCAGTAACAAGGTCAACTCATTTTAAAAGAGCTCAGTCTTCAGCACATGGTGAAGTCTGTTGCCCAGCGGCTTCACTCTGCCATAGTCAGGATGATATTTCAGATTTTGTGCTCTTATTTTTAAAAAGTATGTATTGACTCATAGGACATCTAGGCTGGGTTGCACCGTTCAGGATATATTTTTAAACCTAATTAAATATTGTTTAATTTGTATTATTTTTCACTAAACTTTAGAAGTAGTCTAAACCACAATTTATTTTTTTAATTCAAATTTAAAATGTGATCCAGTATTAATAGGAAACTTGTCTATGTATTGATTTGCCATATTGCTTCATTATTTAAGCCAACCAGTGTTTTTCAAAGAAAGATAAATAAGAGTTTTTCAACACTTAATAAAGATATCATCTGATTAACAAACAATGTAATGTTTTGTAAAGAGTTTTCTCCCCACTGTTATACTTATGAAGTCTGAAAGAAATGCAAAATCATAATTATTTATTATTATAATTAGAATATTTATTTCAGTTTGGGTAAACAGGTATCCTTTTATTGGGTTAACTCTATTAAATCTTGGTTAACCTCAATAAACTTGTTTTGTAAACAGATTAGCTTTTTATTGTACACCAGTGTAATTTTAAATTTGGATTTATTCAATTCAAACCTAATTTTGGCTAATTCTGATCAGAACTAATCTTGGACTTATTAAATCTTGCTTGGTGCAACCCATTGGCCTAACCTTCAACCAGCATTCATGAAAACTTGTCAATAACTCCGAATGAAAGCATCTAATATATTATATAAACACACACACACGTATCCCTATAAAAAGTGAGTGTTAAGCCAGGCACGCTCCTCCATCGACCCTCGCAAAATGCCTGAAAGCACATTGACCGTGGTTGCCCAGTGGGACTGCAGAGTCAATATAAACCAACAGGAGCGATGATTGATTGATCCCCTGCTACCCTACTCTCCGTCTCTCCTCCGCCTCATCATGCCCTGCTTCCATGCCCCACCTTCCCTTGCCCCACTGCCTCTGTGGGCTTGTTCAGACCTCGCAACTTTACTGCAAATGTATCCAAATTGGATTAAGATCAAGGAGAGCGGAGTATAGATTGTAACTCACACCTGGCATTAGTATGCATCTCGGACCAGGTCCACATTAAGCGCTCTCAATCTGAAAACACATCTTTTTTCACTTGGTTCTGGCCTTCAGTTGCCACAGTTAAGCCACGCCCAAAAAAGAGAGAGCTTTTCAAAAATGCTCTGCAAGCTGGATGAACACAGCCTCACACTTTGAAATGGAAATTATATAAGACTGTGATATTTCACTTATTTCAGCATTGCTGATTTCGCAGTGCAGTTTTTTTTTCTGACTTTATAATAAAATCTGTGATCTGATTGTTTCTCAGTGCAACAGAAAAGTTCAACAAGTAAAACAATAATTAAATATACATGGAAGGAACTAAATTGATTGTTCATCTATATTTAAACAACATGTGTTATTCATGGATTGACCGAGCAGCATCAGTCCAATTCTTCACTTGTAGCACACAATTTACAATTTACAAGAAGAAGTGTAGCTTCTATTTTCTTGTTGGTGTTTTATTTGGGGATGAGGATCATTACAAAAAAAAAAAGAAAGAAAATATGCCGCAGACACATTTTTACACATAGAACAGTTTAAGCCAACTTCAAGAAGATGTAATCCATCCTGTGATACTACTTTTAGATTTTATTTTCTTGTCTGAATTATTTCAACTGCACACTTATTTTCAGGTTCAAAAATAACCTTCACACAGTTTTGTCTGGTCACACTATTATAGAAATAATGGCAGAGGTTTCCTAGCAGATTTCTTCTGATACCAACTTCAGAAATGTGTCACACTTTTGGCAGATTTGGCATATTCTAGCAATCATCTGGATAATGCAAAGTATTTCAACATGGTTAATGTTGATTGGATGGTTCAAGTCCAGTGCATGCACAAGGACGCCACTTAAGATGACATCATCCAAGATGTTTTTTTTTTTTATTTCCTGGTTCATGCAGGGAATATTTCAAATCCTTGGTGTCATAGTTAAGTCACTAAACCTTCATGCATTATCATCTGGTATTAATTTCATCACTTCGACATCAATGTCATTTGTATCTTATTTATAGACGCAGAGCTGCCAGAGTGCTTCAGAACCTCAGTCACTTTTTTCTGCTAAGTGAGGAAAATAGTCATAAATAATTGCAGTTTGCACAATCTGGTTGCTTCACAACTCAATCATTACTGAGGCATATGTCATGATGGTGAGCTAATACAACAAATTAAATAATCCAAGTTGTCATATTGACCATGAGTCGTGTTGAATGATTCAAAACGTTAACTCACACATTGTGTAACACACTGCCATTTCTCCGCTCTGTGAATTAAATTAATTTTTCTCCAGTATAAAGCTAGCTAATGTTGACTAGTAAAGAGGCAAAAAAAAAAACCCAACATAATTTTATCTTCCCATGGTTTCTTTATTTGTGATGCATTTGCAGAGAAATATTTCAAAGCCAGCCTGTTAAACTTGGCCGGCTTGTACTGCATCCACAATGCCTGCAGGAAATGAAAGCTTACTTAGCCATGTTTTCATAGCCCAGCCTGTGAGATGAGCTTGATCTCTGCCTGCACTGCAACTTTCCTCCAGAATGGATGTTACATAATCTTCAAAAAGAGTCACAATTCACTGTGAGTGTGCACGCTTTTGCCTGCCTCATTGCTGCACTAAAATAGCTGGTACGTAAACAAATAGCTCTAAATTTCTGTTTATAAAGTAATGATGAATTAGCTGTTTAGAGAATGTGTTGATTATTAAAAATCTCCCATTAAGGCACCGTCTAACTTCGTTATTATTTATCCTTGGGGGGAAAAAATTAGGTGAACATGTTTGACAGAAACTATGGTGGAAAACGTAGTTCGTGGTGATCGCCTATCTTCACCCTTTTTCAGGGTGTACATATTTTAATGAGCTAGACATAGAAAGAGAAACAGGAAGCGAGGTCAGCTTTAAACACAGTGATTAGCAGTTCAAAGGGAAGAACCAGGGTTTCATCTGCCTCTCCTACTTCTGGTCCTCCCCCCTCTCACACCCGGCTCCTCTCATCTTCAAACGACCCGGGTGGAGGGGTGGAGGGTGAGGGATGGCCTCTCCTGGGTCAACCTACAGGGAGCATTGATGGCAGGGGGATGGAAGGCTGGAGGACAGCTTTGTTGCCTGCTTAGCCTCTCCCCTTGCTGGGCTGTGATTAAATCAAGGCCCTGGTGTGAGGCCTTCTGCTAGGGCAGCAGTGTGCTTCTATCCCTGGTGGGTTTGGAAGTATCCCTTTAAAGAGATGTCACAAAGTGCCTGTTACGTGTTTTCTAAATTTGTTGTCACTCTACTTTATCTTCTAGTTTCCCTACCATGGGCCAAATAAGACACTCTTGGATGTCCAATTACTGTCCAGTAATCAGAAGATGGTAATATATATATGTGCTGGATATCAAATATAAGATCAGCTGGCTTTTGATGCTCATCATTTTTGTCAACACATGGCAATTGAGCGAGGAAAAAAATGGGAATCTGTAACTATGACAAGTACCACAAAAAGGTCAGTTTAAGTCAAAGGGCTGGTTTGAAAGCTCACTGAATAATATTCTTTGCCTGTAAACACAAACATACACCAGATTTGCTGAAGAAATTCTAAGTTTTAACCTCATTTTATGAAGAACCCATAGGACTTTGGGAATGGTTTAAACTGTCCTAAGGCTTAGACAAGTGTCCTTTTAGTACAAGACTTCAGGATTGAAACTGAGTAGCAGGTGAGAAAATCTGGGTCAGGTGTAAATGAGCTGTCCCTTAGCTATTATTGAAGTACCTATGAGCAATCCCCAGTTGTTCTACTTGAGCTGTTCAGTGGAAAAAAAGCAGAACATGGTTGCCCATGGCAACTCCCTGGTGGGAATCTATATAACTGTATGAATGTGACACAGTATGGTGCTGAAAAATAGCATGTATGATGGGCTAAAGCCCCTGCATAAAAATAATAATGAAAAAGTTGAATACTTAGGGAAAAGAACTAATTTAACGTGTAAACAATTTAAAGACTCAGAGTCCCTCCTGCAGAGCAGCAGCAAGTGATTGTTGTGCCCAAGGTCCTGTTTCTGTCAGCCTGACAGGAAGCAGGAATTTATTCAAGGAGAGTTTTTCCAGAACATTTTCATTCCCAGTTTTTTTTTTTCCTAATACCGGTCCCTCAGAATCTTAGTGGCACAAGCTACCCTCTACCTTGTAGATGAAAAGCACAGGGCTTTAAAGTAACTCCAATGCAAATACATTTGCTGCAATAATTGACACTCAAAGCAAGGTAAAGTCTGGGTAATAAATAGGTCAAACACAGGACTTTTATTCAGGAGACTGGGGTTCATGTCCCTAACCCTAACCCTAACCCTTTAAAACAGATAGTTAGTTTTAACTTATTTTAACATATATGTGTGTGAACTTGCATAACAATAAAAAAGTAAGCATAAAGTGACTCACACAGCTGTTGTTTCAGGACCATGGACAGCGCTGAAGTTGTGTCTGGGGATTTTTCAAAAAGTCGCCTCATCTTATTGTTTTATAGCCTTTCTGAGGATATTACATCCATTATTTTGTATTTTATGAAAAACTGTTGCAACCGCCCCCTACTTAATCCTGTAGCTGGGCCTAGTTTAACTTGGGAGTTATTTCTTTTAACACAAACCAGGTTTGTTTTCTAAGCCTAACATAGTAGTCTTAGTGTCTAAAGCTAATCAAATCTGGACCATTTTACAGCTTTAACCATATTTCAGGAAGATTTTGTGGCAGATGTCTGTGTTTCTATATGGAACAACGAGAAGTGTTAGAAAAAACATCAGTATTTGACAAAGATGGAATGAGAACAGATTGGTTATTCTGAGGTAATAATGCCGAAATCAAGAGAAAAGTCTCTTTGTTTCCACCTGTAAACTTCTGGAGATTGTAAGTCCCTCCTGCGGAGTAGTAACGAGTGATTGCTGTGCCCCAGGTCCTGTTCCTGATGGGATGACAGAAAGAGTGGAGAAATCCATTCAGGGAGAGTCATCATTTATCCCTTTGTAATTACTCTGAAATCAAGGTGGTGAAATATCGGTACTCAGGCTGACGGAAGAGAAAAGCCCCTAAAGGACTGTCTGAAACATACGCTGCCTGGGAAATGAAGAGATGGAGAAGAGAGGCAAATCGGAGAGGGAAAAGTAAAATGAAGAGATGAGAGAGGGATAAAAGTCGATACAAGGTCAAGCAGTTTTAAAAGAGATGGTCTAATGAGCAGTCAGATACAATGATTAATCAGCAGACGGTGATGAAGAGTGGAGTAGAGAAGTGTACTCGCGTACACCGTGTGAGCTATTATGGTCAAATAGTTATTTTAAACTGCATGGAAATGAGTCAGATCTTCTGCCTCAGGAAAATTTGTCTTATTTCAGGTATCCTGGACTGTCAATCACAGAACAGTGAGCTGAACTGGGTATAAATGCATCGTCTGTAATGATCAAAATGTATTTATTGCATTTATTGAATGTTCTGTTTGGCCGACATCGAGCAAGAACATCTGCTGCTCAAAGTGTGTACATTTCTGAATGCGTGCAATTGGGCACAATGATGTCCTTATTACATTAGTTTATACTAAAATGTTGTTGAAATTCCTCTCTGAATTAGCTCCCCTTTCATCTTCTAAACATCCGCATTGAAAATTCTCTCTTTTCATTTTTTCCCCCAGTAATTCTCTCAAACAGGAGTCTTCTCATCACACACACAGACACACACACACATACACACTTTCGTCCAAATGAGAAGTTTAGTTAACACATCCAGCTCTAATCTCAGGACCATTATGAGCATTGCAGGGATGAAAGAATGGTAAGGGAGCGAATGAAAAGCAGGGAGGGCTTTTGCTTTTTCTCTGCTGTGCTGTCCGCTGATGATGGGGGGGGTTTGAGGATGTTTGAGCAGATCATTAAGAAGAAGAAAAAGAGTCCTTAATTCTCTCTCTTCTCCTTCCTTCTCAAATACAGCAGTTTGCGAGAAACATCTCTAATTCAACATGCATCTTTAACGCACTCACACACACTCTCTCTTATGAGCTATACATGCACTCAAGTGTGCGCGACTATGACAGGAAATGAATATTTAAGCATTGAGCCGCAGGTGTAGGAGACGCAGCCCATTTCTTGAGTCTTCTTGAGCACATCATTTATTTACCAGTTTCAGGCTTCAAAGTGGGTTTAAATATCATAATTTTATCTCTGTGTTCTCTTTAATCAGGCACATCATCTTCTCCGCTCCCCATCCTTTAGCCATCTGCTTTGCTCTCAGGTTCCCGTGGGGGAGGTTCTCAATGCCGTTCCTGAAAGCATGTTACTCCTTCTCCCTTGTCTTGGGTCACAGATCAGAGTGTGCTAGCTCTCCTAAGTCATCAACACAAGTCCGACGCCTACTCCTCAACACAGCCATGAGGGGAGAAGTTGTCAGAAGAGAGGGACAGACTTTAAAATACATGTATTCAAAAAAAAGGGAGGAGATGTTTGTGTTTGTGTCTGAGAGAGAGAGAGAGAGAGAGAGAGAGAGAGAGAGAGAGAGAGAGAGAGAGAAAGCCCCGATAGCATCTCCTTGCCTGGACAGGATGTGTAAGTATGTCTCCCAGTGATTAGGCTTTGATGTTACCTTGAGTGATAGATGAGAGGAGGAGGAGGAGGAGGAGGGTTGGAGGAGAGGACAGGTGATGTTGCTGACACAGTAGTTTTGAGTCAACTTTCTTCTCCATACTTTGCCACCTTTTTTTTTAGCTGCACTCCTAAAACTTGACAAAAAAAAAGAAAAGAAAAGAAAAGAAAAAAAACAACCACCTCACTTTAAAAGACGGGAAGAGTATGAACTGGAAATTGGAGCGGCGGGGTGATAGCCGAAGGGAAGGGGATTTGAAAAGGAGCGTGAAACAGGTTGTGTCAATTTTTATTCTAATGCATGAAGGAGGCAGTTGGAGGTCATTGCAGTATGCACAAGTGCGGATTAACACCTGAGACAAACGCAGCCTTGCACCATAACCGGCTCCGATCGTCGCCACATGCTGTAAACTCTGCTATGTGACAGGAGCAGCCAGAGAAAGCAGGGAGGGGGAAATGAAAAGATACTCACATTGACACACACACTCAAAACAAATTAAAAAGCAAACGAGAACGGATGGTATCATTTCCCTTTCTATATATAAATAATGAGAGTCAGTGACTCTACATATGTGGACTGTATGCTGTTAGTCAGAGCTTTTGGGTCCATTTGTGTTCAAATAGCTTGTGTCCCTGGTAACAGAGGCAGCTAGTTACTTGATTTCATCTTCTCCAGTGATTGATTGTAGGAACGGTACATGCACTTGTTATTCCTCCTCTGCTGCAGGAGGAATAATGTTCTCTGCTAGCACAAAGTATACAGAGAGTCTAAACAGAAATTACCTCAGTGAATCCTGATCCCCTGTTAGAGATAAGTACATAATTAGTCATCCGCAGCAGTCATTTCTTTACAGCCTTCTACATGTGTGCTTGTGTCACAGCATTAATCTTGTGTCTTCAAAGGATGCTATTACCTGAGAGCACTGGGACAGATGAAGAGCTAAACCCAAAATTAGATTTCTGTCTTTAGAGAAAATAGACTCCCTCTATAATAATAATAAAAAAAAAAACAACATGAAAGTAGTTTCATACACAGATGTACTGTAACAGATGAAATGTTTGTTTTTTAAAAAACTGATACATTTTAGGTCTTAATTTTGACTAAACTAACACACAAAGCCTTGCATCAGTGAAAGTCAACAGTAAGAGGGGAGATAGCCGAGGATCCTCTTGTCCTTCCTTTACAGCCCCCACCCCCCCACATCCCTCTTTTTTTATTCTCATTCCATCTTCATTACCTCTTGACACGCACACTGTGTATTTAATAAGCCGGGTTATTCAACCCTGATGTTTGTTCCATCAGTGCAAATGAAACCTTGGCTTCTAAAACTTTGCTTTTACTGTTACTGTATCCTGCGGGGGCAATTTAAAGTGGCCTCACACCTGCTGCAACACTTAAGGAGGAAAGATATACTCCCTTTTACCATGGTCCCCTGCACACACACACACACACACACACACACACACACACACACACACACACTAACACACAAACCAAATAATGACATACTTCTCATACAAATTAAATTGCTTTTCTTATACAAATAATCACCTGGAATGGTCACATACCAACAGCTCCCTCTTAGCGATGAGAGCAGTGATTTGATGAACCTTTGAGTAGCAGTATTGATGTCATCTATATTCATGCTGGTTTATTTCAGATACATTCACTGGATCAGGAAATGTCATTGTATTTCATTAGCATTTATACACGAGTGAACTATGAGCGTTCGTTGGCCACAAATAAGGCACATATTTTCTCTTACAAGAGGCTACAGTGCCCCCAAGTGGCGTTTTAGATGAAATTCATGCTCCTGAGGAAGACCAGGACACGACAGATTGTCAGAGTTAGGAAAAGACGACCACCAAATTTATCCAAAACACCATTGCTTATTAAAGTTGTTAAAAGTAATGTTGTTGCACTGTACCAAAGAGGGGCTCTGTGGAGCTTGTAATTTACCTGAATATTTTCATTTTAGATTTCTTTGTACCTCTACTCAACTACAATTTAAAGGGAAATAATGCCCTTTTAACTCTACAAAATTTGGATAACTTACACTGATATAGACTATGCTCAATAAATTATTGTAGATTAAACCACTGCATATTTTATAATTATATATTTAAAAGTGCGATTAACTTCAGTTAGTACTGAGTACTTTTACTCTTGGTAAAGTAAATTTTGAAGCTAATACTTTTGTACTTTTACTAAGGTAAAGTTTTTGATAAGTGACCTTTACTTCTCACTGTGATATTGCTACTTGTACTGAAGTAAATGATTTAAGCACTTTTTCCCTTTTTTTTAAAGATATGTGACTAAATTAAACCTTAAATTTCAGATTGAGGAAGCTCCTGGTTATAATACTTAACTGACAACCATAGACATGGCATTGTGTTGCAGAAGCCCTTTATCAAATTGTGACTGTATAAGTATGAATTGTGTTTTATCTTAGTGCTCCAAAAAAAACAGGCCTTCTAGAAATTCAGAGTTTTTAAAATTACAAGGCTGTGTGGCTTTGTAGTTTTGTTGTACATTAATGAGCACATGCAGTATATTTCTTGAATTTTTGTTGTCACCATTTGTTTGTGTCAGCCCCGGCCACTACAACATTTAAAAATAGGATTCTGAAGCAAAATCAAGAAAATGTTTACCACCATGACTTTGTCGGTAGCGAAGTCGGTGGATCCAAGATACTTGCACTTCTTGCTGCCTCGAGATAAGATTTCTGCTCTAATGACAAATGTGTAATGGAGAGAAAAGGCTCTGGCACTGAAATGCTGCCATTAATAGGAGGATATTTATCTCCAATTATCATTTTAATGGCAAAGGGTCATCTTGATGTTAATTAATCACAACATATCACTCCAGCTTCATCTGCGGTGACACTTTAATTTCAGCAGTTATTATCACTACCATGGCGTACATACGCTGTGTCAAGTAATGGCTCTGTAATGACCCTCGCTAACTGCAGCTTACATGTCTGGCATTTATTAAAGGAACTGAACAGTGTCGAAGTCCAGAATGCATATTATCTCATCCTGTCGGGAGAGACATATGCTCCTCTTAAGTCTTACATCGCCCATAATGTGTTTAACATGCCACTGTACATGTTATAGCAATCAGGTGCAATTTTAGAGGTATGCATTTGGATCTTTCATCTTTTCCAGGCAATTTTTCAAAAAGCTGTTGTCAGATAAGTAGGTAAGTGAAAGAAATAGCCCAGAGATAATGAGGGGTGAATGAAAGTGAGATAAATGAAAGGAGAATGTTTTTGAGGAAGGGGAATTTTTATGAGAATAAGGGATGTGGGAAGGTCATACGGATCAAAGTCTTTCAACAGCTTTAACAGGTATTATATGATCTGTGAATAAATACTGAACATTCAAACTCACTGGATGACAAACCCCTAATAAGATACATCTGTCTTCCAGCAGACATTTTGATTTTAAAACACGGGTATTACTGATGACTGTGTTCCCCTCATGTGTCTGACAGTGGGATCTCTCTTAGGGCTAATTTATTTTATTTTTTCTTCAGTTTTATCTGCTGTCAAGAATTAAACAGCTTCAATTCTGTTTAGCCCATAATTCAGCTTCAGAACATTTATAATCCAGTGTTTTTTCCAATTTTAAGTGTACTAATGTCAACTTAATAAGTTCCTATAATAATTGCAATAGTTTGGAGCATATCATATTACACAGCTTATCTTATGGGCTAACAAGCAGGGGAGCCCTTAACATTAGGCTATTATTATTTAAAGCTTTACAAAGATAGAGAAGTTAATCGCACAGGTCAAAAGCCCTTTTTAGTCACACACATAGTTTCTCTGCCCTGAGGTAAACTGATATTTAAAGGTAAAATATGTGAGGTTTGGTCACTTGTAGACTGCATACTTCAAACAAACAGGGACTAGAATATTACAAGAGTAACGTCTAACGACTAATTGTGGCTGGAAAGCTGGAAAGGTTAGTTAGCAGTGCAGCTAGCTGTCCTATTAACCTAGCTGACTCTGACTAGTCTTAGAGCTATGAGATCAGAGAGGAAAATTGGTATTAATTCTAATTGCAAAGGAGCTTTGGACCACATGGGAACCAGAATCAAAGCTGAGCGACTGTGTAACAGATATAATGGTCTCCCAGTGAGGACCGCCGGACCAAGACCCAACCCAGCCTCTAAATGCAACTAAGGCAACCAAGAATACAGTACCTAGCTAGTGGTGGTGAACCAGTCCAACCTCTGACTCAAGGCTGACAAAGACATGGCGAATGTAGGCTGTGAGAGGAGAAGTGTGAAGCGACAAGCCTGAATTACACATTCAATGCATGCTAACTTCATTAAATATCTCTGCAAAATAATAGCATATGTATGCATCTTTGACATAACAACATAACATCGAAACTTATTTCTTTACATTCTATTGAACTTTTAAATGACTTTTTAAACCTAAATTCATATTTAATGCACATTTGATTTCTTAATGAAACAATAAAAAGTAAAATACCCTAGAAGACCTCACTGTTTTATATGTCCTAAGCCTTGGAAGATCCAATAAAAAATAATAATAATAAATGACAAACCATCGGATTTTTCTATCACCGTCCTATTTGATATACAGTTTCAAAAGGCATTTTGATACAGATTTTTAATACCATTTTGCTTCACTTTCTGTTGTGCTCTGTGTTTTTGTTTTTTTGTTTTTTTTTTGATCATTCATTAACTCGTTACTGGAAGCAGGCTAATTTCTGCGTACATGACCGATGCGCGTCTGTGCTAGCTTTGGCCTGCTGGGGGCAGTAATACGCCTTTAACGCATATACACAGTTTCAAAGTTAACACAAAGAAGACCCGCACAACCTGACAGAAAATGGCCGTCTAAAAGTGTGAGGATGATTTCCTTCGGCTCCAAGTCTGGTTTTAAGTTGGTGCACGGTTAAGCATGCACTTTTGCACTTAACAGAGAAGTATAATGTTTAAAAAAGCTAAACGAGCAAACTTTCGACGGAGGAATGAGTCCGACGAGGACGAACAGGAGGACAGTCGGCAGCCGCCGCTGGCGCCGACATCGGCAGGGCCTGTCGTGGAGGAAATCCCGTTTATGGAGACCTCCAATAACACCGTTACCGGAGCACCTAGCAGCACGGACAGCTGTCATAGCAATGGCTTTCAGGCTAATGTTAACACCATAAAGGCTGTAAAGAAAGAAAAGAAAGGCAAAGATACAGCCGCGGTACACGGACCCACGAAAGCCAGTTTGCTGAGTTTCGACGATGAAGAAGGTAAGTCCTCGGTACACCAATGCTAAGTTAGTGTTAGCTAGCCGGTTAAACCAGCTTGAGAAACATTGTCTTGCTAACATCTCTGTTTCAGCTCATGATGCCGAGATCACGTGTCACTGCTCAAACCTGTATTACCAAGATTGTAACGTTATTAATATTTCATTTGGAAGCGCTCACATGGCCATCAGCTTAACCCGGATGATGTGCTTAACTAACTTGACCCAACTCTCATTTTCCCATGTGATCTGTTTGTAAACAGAAGGATCCGAGGTGTTCAGAGTGAAGAAATCCAATCACAGTAAGAAAATAGTCAGACAACTGAAGAAAGAATACAAGGAAGATTTGGAGAAGTCTGGACATGTCAAACAAGAAGTCAAAGCAGGTGGGATAGCCTACATTTACTGCGTTATTTATCTGCCACTGTCCTCTGTGTTGTCATATTAGCAGTACAAGACTGTCTTAACAGCCTCAGCTGACTCTGCAGCTGCAGTATTTTTTTTCCTTAACATGATGCAGCATTAAGCTGAATTTTACCATTTTATTTTAGTTATGTTAAATTGCAATTACACTGCGAGAAGAACCCATGACTTCATGAATTATTAGCAAAATACACTGAGCCTTGAGGGGAAAATACATTTGTAAGCCACAAGATGGGAGTAGATCTCTAAGGAAAGGGGATTGACTCTGTAAATTGGCATTTGGATCATTTTCACTTGTCAAAAGAGTATGAGTTGTATTTGTGTTTGCATTATGCAAAACTCATAACCATGTTCTATTCCCCCTGTTTTTGACTGATGGTATGTCAGAAATATGGGTTAGGGTTAGTGTGTATTTTTGTCCAAGAGTTCCATCCAATGTACATCCAGTGTTCTTTTCTGAGGTAGAAGAATTATTTAAATAATATGCTGTCATCTTGGCTCTTTTTTTTTCTGCATCCCAAATTTCCAGATGTTCCACTTCCTGCAGTTGCCATCAAAGAAGAAGCTACTAGCAGAGCAGGTAGTGAACAGGGGGAGGAAGAAATGGAGGTGGACAGTGCTGATGACCAGGAGGAAGACGTGAGGAGTCAAGGTGGCCACGTAGATAGTCAAGTCTCCAAGAGCAACAACGCTGGAGCGTCATTCAACACACTTTCCTCCCTTGGAAATCTAAGACCAGGTATCATAAAAACGCATTTACATTTAAATACTTGTGTAATTATTGAACTGTCATTACTATATCAACCAGCCTAGTACTCATTGGCACGATTGAAAGTTCGATCAATCTCTAGATCTTGTTTATAGTGTGATAGTGTTGTATAGCAGGAAATATCAGGGAGTTTGGTTTTCATAACATTTTGTAAAACTGAATTCTGAAAATTCTGAATTCTAAATGATTGCTTTTCTGATAAATTATTGAATACCCCTAGATAGTGCTTTTATCTAATCAAATACATCATTTTACCTCCTCCAAACCTGAAAGACTTTTTGGTATTTATCCGCACAATTTTTCAAATACTTCAATCAAGACCTGTTTCTCTCTTACTCCAGGAGAGATCCCTGATGCAGCATTCATCCATGCTGCCAGAAAACGCCGGCAACTGGCTAGAGAACTTGGAGGTGATGCCCCTCTAGTAGAGACAGAGGTTCCCAAGAAACGACTGGTTGGAGAAGACCAAGATGCCAGCGATGATGAGGATGAAGAAGAGAAGAGAATCCGCTTCAGTGGCGTCAAGAACAAAAGCCAGAGACAAAAGATAGCTGAGGAAATAGGTACTGTTATGAAATGATGCATGGGAAGATACTGTCAGGCTGTTTTCAGTCAGTCGTCTTTAAGACAGGAATGTCTTCTTCACATGTGCAGGTATCGAGGGAAGTGATGATGAGGCACTGGATACCGGTCAGGATGAGGAGGTGAGCCGTTGGGAGCAGGAGCAGATAAGGAAAGGAATCAGCATACCCCAGGTAAGTTGCACTTAAACCCTTACTAATGGAAAAATATGTTGGCTTCCTTTTGGTGTCTGATAAGAGAAGATATATTTCTTTTTCCAATTTTCAAACCGTGGTGCTTAACTGTTATTTGGTAAGAAGGTAGAATTTAATTTGTAATTAAGATTATTGTAATTGTGAGATGTGGTTTTCAAAATCAATCAGTCAATTAAACAATTATTCAACTGAAAGAAGATCAAAAAGTTTGATTGTTGATAATTAATACAAACAAAAAATCCAAACCTATGCTTGTTGCAGATGTTTTTATGTTATCTATATCATGCTCTGAAAAGTTGTTATGAAAAGGTTTTTTTTCTCATTTTCTAAATGAATCACAGCCTTAAATAAGTGGTAGTAGATATTAGCAGTTATCCTCATAATAGTAAAAGCATCATGTGATTTCTTTTTTTTCTAATGATCAGGTCCAGAGCACCCAGCCAGAGGACAACACAGTCTACTACCAGAACAGCTACGAGACCCAGCCCTATGGCTCTTCCTACAGCATGCCATTCACTTACAGCACGGTGACCCCACAGACAGGAAAGCCAACTGGCCGAGCAGATAACGGTTCTGTTCACTACGGGGCTCCTATTAGTGATCTAACCCCAGTATCCATTGAACTGGTAAAGAAACGCCTTCAGGATAGGTAGGTTCAGTGAAGGCTGCTTCAAAGTCTAATATCAGGTCAGCTGCTGCCATTTCTGAGTGCTGTGGTCCTGAAGTCCCAGCAAAGCTCCAACTGATCTAAAGGCCAGAGAGAAACTGATGTTGTTTGAACGGGATGTTGCATTAGTTCCCCTTATAACAACCACTGGTTTAACCAGGATCGTATTGTTTTATCTTAATTTTTCCATTAATCTTTTTTCATGATGTCCCTTGTTTTTATTTGATGGCTGCACTCCAAAGCAATTTCTGCTCAGTGTATGTCAGTAATTATGATAAGACCAGCACTGTTTGTCCTCAGCCCCATCTAAGTCACTCTTACTGTCTTTCCTTGTATGTCATGTGTCTGTAGACTCAGCCAAATGCATGCAGGACACAAGGCAAACACCAAGCGCTACAAACAGATTGAAGAAGACCTAGCTGCCTCTGAGAGCACCATACAGCAGCTGGAGGGCTCGTCCAATGACAATGCAGATCAATATAAATTCTTGCAAGAGATGCGAGGGTATGTTGGAGACTTGCTTGAGTGTTTCAGTGAAAAGGTAAGGGAGAATTTATGTGCTGTCTGATTAGCTGTTTTCTGTCATGTGTCTGTGTATTCTCTGACCACTTTAAGTGGAATTTAAATGGATTTAGTGGAATAAAAAATTTCGTCCTGTAAAATATTAGTTGAGTCATACAAGCCAATTTCTATTGTTTTGATTTTTTTTATGCTGTCATGAATGCTAGCTAACAAAGATGATAAACCACTGTGGCTGCACGTAGTCACTTGTAACACCATGAATTTTCCTGTTGCTTTATGACCAAACACGTTTGATTTATCATCTCATATTCACGAAAATTGCTCTTATACAGACGTAAAATGCTCTGATTTTGTGATGAACCAGTTTATAATATTTAGCTTCTCAAGCAAAATTCATTTATACCAGTCATCACTAATAAAGCAAGAAAAAAAATTATGGTAAGATAAGTTGGAGCTGTAAGAGAACCCAACTTGGTGCTGTTCTCAAGTGAAAAAACAAGTCCAGTCAAAGAGAAAGAAGGGTCTGCTTTGTTAATGCTAATGAAATGATGTCCAGAGCACAAACTATATTTTTAAAGATACTTTCTAAAGACATGTGTTAGCAGAATAACGTAGTCTTAATCCTGCAGCAAAGCAGCAACTACATGGAACATAAAGAGGCGGCCTGCCAGTTTCCAACGTCTCCTCACTAATGTCTGTTTTCCCCGTTAGGCAACTCTCAGAACATTGAGATGGAAACAGGATGCTAATTATTAACAGTTGACTTAGTATGGAGTGAAAAAATATAGCAAAACATCAAGACTGGAACTGACTAATGTCAATGTCGGGTAAAAACTTTCAACTCAGTTTTGTTAATTCAATGCTTTAACATCATAAAGCATTCAACTTTTACTCAGCTTGTCAACATTTTCCTCTTAAACCATTTCTTGAAAATGAGATCATAGTGTTCAAGCTTTCCTTCGAGAAAATATGAAATTTTTGGAGACACCAAGTTTTCGCCCGACAGTAGTGATGTTTTGGTTCCAGAGCTGTGTTGTCCGTCATGCTCGTCTTGTCCCCCCCCAGCAAGACATCCCCGTGACTCGGAGCCCAGCTTTGTTTTGGGTCAGAGGTCACAGAAGGCATCATATCTTTCAGGTGCCTGCTGTCCTGGAGCTGGAAGCTGCCATGCACCAGTTACTAAGGCAACGGGCCTCGCGACTTGTCCAGAGAAGACAGGATGATATTAAAGATGAATCGTCGGAGTTTGCAAGCCTTTCAAGTCAGTCCATCTTGAAGGTTTTTATGATTTATTTGAACAGACCTCGTTAGTTCTCTGTATGTGAGTGAGTGCGTGTGTGCGTGCTGTTCACATTCCTGTCACCTACCTCCCCTGTAATGTTACCCTCATGAGCGTTACTGAGGTTATTTGAAGTGTGGCTGTGATTGAGCATGTACGTATGTGGGAAATGTTTATTGGACGAGCTCTTTCAGCTACTCTTAATGGCTGAGTCTCTCAGTCAGCTGGGTGGTTGTAACTCAGCTCAAGCATTGAGTCACTAAGTAAAGATAAAATCTGTTAGTGACTTATCACCTGTCACTTTAAGTGTGACATGTAGGAGGTTGCAGCCAGGTAAGTGGCTAGAAAATTAATGATACCATATATTTGTTAAAACAAAATGTGTTGTTGCTGGTTTATAGAACAGGAGGTTAACTTCATATTTTAACTTGTTTTATATATATTTAAATCAATCTTTATGTACATCACTTGCCTATCCCAACTTAAATTATTTAAAAACATTTTGGAATATTCTTAATGTGAGTACTCTGCATGTTTGAGTGCCCAGAATAAGAAAGAGGTTGTGGGTTATCTCAGCTCTTCATCACTGGTTCTTACATGGCTCCTGTCTCTTGCAGATAAAGCTGTCATGGCTCCTAATCTAGACTCATTTGGTCGTGATCGCGCAGCATACCAAGAGCACAGTCGTCAGAGGAGGATAGCAGAAAGAGAAGCACGACGGTATGAGGCTCACACTTATAAAAAAAAGACATGCTGCCAGGATTTGTAGGCTTCTTTTTTTTTTTGACAGGTTTTTAGGCTAAAGGCACAGGCTCCTCTGTCCCCTCAGGCTGTGCTGAACAGACCATGAAATACTCAAAACTAGCTTTCTGCACTGATATTCCAAAAAAAAAGTTTGCCATTCAAGAGACCCTAAGTTGTTTTATTACCAAAATGGTCACAGTTTAGCACAAATTCTGTTCTAGCTTTTAATTTTCTGCCTCTTTGTTCTTGTGTGTCTGTGCAGAACTCGGCGGCGACAAGCTAGAGAGCAGAACGGAAAGAGGGCTGAACATAAAGAAGGTTTGTCATCTGATGACGAGGAAACCTCCACTGACATTACCAGCTTCAACATGGAGAGAGGTGCATCATTAAAACTGCTTTAAAAAATCACAGTACAGACCATAATAAGAAGGATTTGGAAATGTATTGGTTAGATGTGATATAATACAGAAGTTACTCATATGAAACATTGTGAAGCTTTTGCCTAACTAAAGCCTTTTGTCTGACCCAGATCGTATCATCAAGGAGAGTAAGAAAGTATTTGAGGATGTGGTGGAGGACTTTCATTCTCTTGACTGCATCAAATCCCATTTTGAGGTGTGGAGGAGAGACTACGCCGACTGCTACAGAGAAGCTTACATAGGCCTCTGTCTGCCCAAACTGTTTGACCCATTAGTCCGCCTGCAGATCATAACATGGAACCCTCTTGAGGTAAGATGTGTGACTGTTTTTTTTGGTGTTTTTATTGTAACAGTTTTGAAATTGGAAGGCTGACTTCTGAAATCCATTTTTCTTTTTATTCCTTGTCCAGGGGCAGTGTGCAAATTTTGAGTACATGCTCTGGTTTGAGTCGCTGTTGTTTTATGGCTTCGAGGAGCACAGCGCTTTGCAGAGAGGAGATGGAGATATCAGCTTGTTGCCTGCTATTGTGGAGAAGGTCATCCTCTCCAAACTGACAGGTAGAGAGCCGCACACAGGCTGGGCCCAGCACACTGCATTCTTCTGGCATAACAATGCAGGCCAGTGCAAAATATGCATTTGTATTTATATCTTTGTGTTTGTGTGTGTATGAACCAGTGTTAGCAGAGCAAGTGTGGGATCCGTTGTCTGGCAGTCAGACAGCCAGTCTGGTTGGCTTCATTCGAAGACTAATGAAAGGTTACCCCACTGTGCTGCATGGGGATAACCGATACACACAGGTAATGAACACGATGTCCTTTATCTTGAGAGTGAGAGATTACAGAATAGAATAGTCCTTTATTGTCATTGTAACAAGTACAACGAAATTAAAAAGTGCCAAACAGTCAGTGCATCATTAAAATATCAACTACGGTAATAAATACCGGTACTACATTAATAAATAAATAAATAAACACTCAGTCAAACATAAAAAAAAAAACACACACGCCACCATTCACTCTGTCATTACTATTGCACGATTCCACTGTATTGTGTTATGGATTACTCCTTAAGGCATTGAGGGTAGTTATTGCTGTCGGATACCTTTGCTCTTGTGGTAGAATCATTGTCATCTTAAATCTCCTTTTTTTTCCTTCTATCAGGAGCTTTTGAAAACTATCGTGTTGAGAACCAGGAGAACTCTTGATGAAGATGTCTTTCTTCCACTTTATCCCAAGAAGTATGCCACACAATAACATTGGAGCTTTTTTTATGTATCTATTTAATCTGTATGATGGAACTTGGTAACTGATTCAAATTTTCTTTTTTAATTGCATGTCTTCAGTGTGTTGGAGAACAAGAATAGCAGTCCCTACTTATTCTACCAGAGGCAGTTCTGGTCCTGTGTGAAGGTATGTGCAAAAGTGGAGTAAAGGATGTGTTGTTTTTATATTAGTTGATTCAATCATACATATATTGATAAAAGGTGATCTGGAAGGTCCAGAAATCTTTCTGTGTGCCAAACCCCTCACAGAGAGAAGTGGATCTGTATATTTTCAATATTTTTCTTCACAACATTATACATACAACCAAGCATTGATGTTAGATAGTAGAACTACACTGATATTGATGTTGTAATGCTGATGTGTTTCTCTGCTGGTTTACATGAGGACAGTCTAATTGTGACGTTTTCCTCTGCATAGCTGCTGAGCAACATTCTGCAGTGGGAAGGTATCTTATCCAATTCCTGTCTGAGGGATCTGGCTTTGGACAGCACTGTGAATAGATACATCCTCTCTGCACTGCAGACCACAGATGCTGGGGAAGACAATGTTCCTAAGTGCCAGAAGGTAAGAGTCACTCACACTTATTGTTTTGTAGTTTCATGCATATCAGACACAGCAGAGCTCGTACAGTCAGAATGAATGTTCAGACACTCGGATCAGTAATACCCTCTCCTATTATGTTTTATTGAGGGTGAGAGGAGCCTGGCAACTTCACAGAAAAACAGTGAAGACCAAACAGAAACACTGATCTCTTTTCAAATATTCTCTGATGTAGCCCAGCTCAAAACCTAATCATGTCTCTCCTCTGCACCACTGATGCACACGTAATGAAGTAAAAACAGCTACAGTAAATAAGCTCTGTTGGTACCATTGGTGAACAACACATTGACGTGGCAATCCAGCGCTGTGTTTTCAGTCGAGCTAGACCAAAAATATTCAGTCAAACCAGCAGTGATGCTGCTTGCTCCTTTCTGTTCTAAGTGAAGTTTTTGTGATGTAATGTAGCAACATTACTTTTTATTTGGAGTGAGCACTGCATCAGATTTCACAAAAAGAAAAAACATCAAAATGTTAAATGCAAAATTGCTTGTTAGTATCTCACCATGTAGTAACATCTCTGCTCAAATGTGGCATGCAGGTAACACAACAGTCATAGTTTTGTTTGAATAAAAACTCAACTCTGTTGTAGATATTCCTGTTCCACTGTATGTTTAGGAAATAGTGGGAGCAACATGCATAACAATGTTTGATTTGTCTTTCAAATAAGTACTGCCTGAATTGTGGAGGATGGTTTGTTTGGATTCCGAAAAGTTACTTAATATTCTTCAGAATTTGTAAAGTATGAGGTCAATATTGGGACCAGAGAAAATTATGATTTGTCATAAAACTTCAGAGGCCAGGAGTGCTTCTAGAGACTAAATTTTAAGTTTCAAAACTAGTCTTAAACATCTTTCTGTATTTTACAGTACAGGATGTGCCTACCATGTCTAAAAATAAGAAAGATTTTTTTAGCCAGCTGAGCAGTGCGAACTGGCTCCTCTCTAACTGGCTCTGGCACTTTGAAGAGAAGTGCTTATATCCCATCACACAAAACTCTGAGGCCACATCAAAGTGTTTTTGAAGACGTCCACTCTCCTTTTTGCCTTTTTTTCTACAGCTAGGCAGCCTTGAATTGACCAACACATTTCCTGAGTTGATCAGCTCATTTGTAACTCACCAAACAGTGCGACATCAGCTTGTGTTTAACTCCTCCTTGTCATTTCTTGTTCGTTTTTCCAGGTGGTGGAGTGTTTACCAGCGCACTGGTTCTCTGGGTTGAAGGGGCAGCAGACGCTGCCGCAGTTGGAGCCATTCTGTCGCTACCTCACCCACGTGGCCAGCTCATTGCATCGCAGCAGTTTGGGTGCTTCTGATATGGAACGGCGCACTGCCAAGTAAGAGGCTTTACAAGGTTCTGAGCATTCGACTGCATATATAGTTTATTTTTTCCTAATTGGGGAACCTGTATACAGTTATAGTGCCATCTGCTGGATTAGTATGTAGAGTCCTTCAAGAATTATGAATTGTTATGCGGGTTTTTCAATTGAATAACAGTTTTTACAAGCAAGTGTTCTTAGATGACTTCCTTGATCATTAATGTTATAGTTTGTTGTGATGCCATGGGTTTTTGTCCATACTGTTTCTTATATATTCCATATCTGCCAACAGGGACCAAGTTAAAGAGGTTATAAAGATGCTGGGCCATGTGAATGCCTTGGACCACATCGTCAACATTGCGGCAGAGCTCGGCATTAAAGACATCAAGTCACTTTTGGAAGCCAAGACATAGGAGAGGACGTGGCAACAGCAACTTCTTGTTCACCTTTGTTGTATTCTGCATGTTTGAGTCAATGGGGATCACTCAGTTGGATTCCTGGAAAAGGTGTGCACAAATAAAACTCATCAGTTGTCACCTTTGGCTGAAAAAGAGAGGTCAAAAAACTTGTAAATATTGTGAATAATGTAAAGAGAGGTGTGCTGATACACCAGCATCACAGGACTGATGCTGGAATGAGGCCTTGTGTTGTCAGCTCAAAACAAACCAACAGTCATACAACACACTGGCAATATTTTAAATGCATAATTTATTAAGAGTAAACAGTTGTTGACACGGATTACTGGCATCTGTTTATAAAACACGAGATCTCAAAACTGACACTCTTTTCACTGGGGATATCTGTAAAAACTGCTTCATCGCCACATCACTTTTCTGTCTGTGCCAAAAGAACTTTTAAAACTGCACACTGGAAAGACCGACAACCAACATGTCCGCCACTCATCTGCAGGACAGTCGATATGGCTGTTCTCTGATCCACACTTCATCCTCACAGTACTCCTTCGTCACTTATGGACCCCACCAGAGCTGAGAGCTTTGTATTCAAATTTGTAAACTTTTCTGTTTTAGTATTTTATTTGCCTGAAAATAAAAATGTCCATTTGAACAGTTGTTGTCTTGTTTTAGCCAGGTAAAAAAAAACAACTGGATTATGAGCTGGATTTTCTTAGATTTTTGCACAAATCTTTTGTTTTTTTTGTCTGAGAATCTTCATTCATAATTTTTTCCTAAGTTTTTCATGACTTTTTAATGGACTATAGGACAGTCCCAATCATTGATAGAGAAGTTTTTCTAAATGATCCGTTTGTTCATGCCTTTGAAAGCAGCTTCAGTGGAGCTGCTGCTAATTTTCCCAAACTGCTGGTGGCCTGTCTTATTATCAACAGTCTTGACAAAGCTGTGAATGTAAAATACTCCAGAGCTGTTCATTTCAGCCAGTTGCCTCTTGTGGCAGTTCACCACTGCCTATGACACAAATATGAGTGGGCGGGGCTGAATGTTTGCCTCCGTATCCCCTCCTCCATCAAAACGCGCTAAAAAGCAACTCAAAAGTCGAATTCCTACTTAGCACCTGGAAAGGGAGACCGTTTGGTTTGAGGACCGCAGTGTATCGACGCAGTCTTGGATTACAACTTATATATATGTATTTTTAGACCACTGGGGAACATTTTCATATATCTTGGATCACTGCTTCATGCGCTCCCGCAAGGTATTCAAGGTAAAAACTCATGCAACGTTGCATTGTTGCCATGTGCATGCAAAGAGTTTTTCAGTATGTAATTGATATCTTTAATTAGCTTGTGTTCTATATAATCTTGTCAGATCATTGTCAGAGTAAACACACCAGCTGGAGCGCCATGTCCGTGCGTAAAGTTGAGCTGGTGCGCGAAAAGCCCCCACGCCGTCAACCACACGCTTGTGTTGCTCACACCCCATTTTAAACCAGCTTCACTGTATCTGTTGTTTGCTTCCTGTAGCATGAATGTGGAAGAAATACCACAAGTGAATCGCATCATTCCCTTTTAATGCATCTCGCAGCTCAACACTCAGCAGTTCAGTTTGCTTCCACATTTAGTGGCCACGCCGTTTGTGGCCATGACCTGTGTGAAAGGGGCGAATGCCTGGAGTGTGTTAAAGCTTTGCCCGCAGTGAGTAGCCTGTACAAAGGGACAAGGACCATGAAGAAAGGAAGGTTCAATTGGCTGGACCAGAGTGAAAGCAACAAGTGTTCACACAGAGCTGGAACATGCAGACAAAAGTGTGAAAAACTCCCCTACAGAGTTAAATTAATGATGTGCTATCTTCACCAGAAAGAAAGTAGGCTGAAACTGGCTTACTTGCTGTGAAATTTAAAACAGAACAATTAAAAATTTTAATATCCAACATTTTGCATGTTAAATCCTCATGTAGAGCATAAACTCCAGCTATTAGATTAAGTGTTTTTTTTTAAAAACATGCAGTAGGTGGTTTTCCTATAAAGCCTGTAGAGATGTTCAGTTTGGCAGAAGATTGACTCAGTCCATCTGACCAAAGTTTGGCATTATTGACAAAGCAGGTTGGAATAAGAACGATTTTAAGTAAATACATGACATATATGTCCAAATATAACCAAATATGAAGTATGTCTCAGTAAGAAGAGTTGACCTTTTAGATCCTGATGGAAAAAGTTCAGACCAGAAGTCTCAGTCAGTCTAACTTTAGCCTGCTCAATGTGGGTCACTCATGGCAAGCCATGAACTGCAGGGCTGTATATAGTCTACATAATGCACTGAAGGTGTGTGTGTGTATGTGTGGTTTGTGTGTGTAAGGAAGCTTTCTAGGTTCACTGAGGTTTTGGTGAAGGCGTCAACATGCTTGGGCTTCATATTTCCTCTGTACTGCACATTCAGTTGGACTGTTTGTTTGCCTGAACGCCTGGTAATAACAGCATAACCTTGCACTGTCTCTGAACAGCGTGTACACTTTGTTTACACCCACAGCTGAGATAAAACAAGTTCCTGCTGGTGGTTTTTGACTTTGACTTGTCAAAGCAGTGTGCAAAATGTAAAAGACTTAAGGTGCAATAAAAAGATTGCAGTGTGTACAAAACATGGATCAGGGGTTCATTGTGATGTTGGGCCGTAGTAGTATACTTTACACACACACAGTGTATTCATGCTCACAGGAGTGATTAGTCGCTGCAGTGGAAACAGACTGAGATTCTAACAAACAGTGACGCCCCAGACCAGCTTTAAAGTTAAAAATATACAACTGACTTGTGCTCTTGTGAGCTATCACAACAAAATCTACACAAAAACATATGTTAATGTGTTTGAACCCATATTAAAAATGTTAACATGGGTCACAAAAGTAAGAAAATTGAATAACCAAAATCTTCTGATGGGCACATTTTCTTAACAGTTTGCCTATCATTAATGTTGAAGATCCTTTTTTGTAGCTTTCTGTGATATTATTCAAATATTATGGAACAATATAACAAAAATGTTCCTGGATTTAGAAATATCTTTACATGCTGCTGCCTTTTTTTATTTGTAGATTGTTTGATTAAAAGTAAAGACCCTGTAGTGCTTTATCATTATCGTTTTATCTTTATCTAAGATTGGTCTGTAACTGTTCCTTTATTAGAAGCAAAGACCGATAAAGGGTAAGTATTTTGTTTCTAAAAGTATAAGATCATTTCTCTGGTCTGTGTCAGGGAACAGAGTGAGAGTAGGACTGTTGATTGTTCTCTGTTATCCTGTTTCCCTTGCTGTCTTGAGCTTGATTTACTTAAAGCAAGACATGCTAAAATAAGAGTGTACACACTTAAAAATGCTGAAATATGATTTGGAATAATGCTTTCTTTGTTTAATGTTTCTCCCTATTAAGGAAACATAATGACCTGCCTTGTTTGTTGAGCGTCATTGCCACTGCAGTACTTACATTTCTTGCTCTTTTTTGTCCATGGACGGTGGGCAGCCACAGCACTGATTTTGCAACAGACTGACTGTCAGACAGTATTGACATCCCCGGTATTGTCAAGTTCAAGGTGATGTAGTTGGCACACCTAAAGCTGCCACTGTCATGGTCAGCCAAACACTTTGTTTACATGCACAGGCCAAAACACAAGCTTGTAAAACTTGTGTAACTTAGCTGGGTAATCAAGACTCCACGAGGACATTATCTCAAACTTCACGAGTAATCAGATATCAGTGATGGTGATGGGTGGTTCATTGGGGGGGAATATGTTTTTGATACAGTGGCGTCCCCTCACAGTTTCAGGTGGCATCATGTGGTATACACAGTGACGTATGGAAACAGATGAGAATAGTCCACAACAAGTTGTCAACACTCCACTGTTGCATGCTGTTCTTAATCCAAAGTGACCCACCTGAACGGAGCGATTCTGTTCAGTTAGCTGGACGCCCACAGGCGCATGCATATGAGCAGATTCTTAAAGCTGACGCACGTACATGCATGAATAATTATGGTTAAGTTGCGACTTGTTTTGAAGGTTATACAACATCTACTCTTAGGAAAAGTTGCAGTTCATGAAAAGGTCAGGCTCATCTAATAGGCTATGCTAAAGAAATTAGCTGAGCGAGCTCTAATTTCTTTAAGGCTTTGTGGATGCAGCACAAGCTGGGTTTACAGCCTTGCTTTGTCATTTTTCTTTGCATATATAAAAATAAGGAAACAAAGGTGCCTGTGTGCACCCTCAAATATGAGCATTTGCATCTAATTACCCTGACAGTGGAAACTTGAGCGAGTGTTTAAGTTCCCACATGTTGCAGAATGTACAGAAGAACTATGTCAAATCAGATCTCTAATTTAAACACCCCCCCCCCCGCAAAAAAAAAAAAAGTATTCCATATTCTATTTATTCTGTTTGGTAAACATGCACATAATCAAATTATTGCCATACAAATTCAGTTCATTTGTAACAGAACTGAAAAGGACTCCCAGCCTTCCGAAATGTCAGGCAGTGATGCATTTACGGTCTCCTTTCATTGGTTCTTAAGGATCACACCCCCTTTCCTGTTCTTTCACTCCCTCTTACAAACTGGCTGTGCCTTTTCGTTCTTCACATCTCATCATCTAAATCATTTCTCAACTGTACATGTCTGTGTTTGTTTACACTGAGATTAGAGGGGACAAAGCTCTGTAAAGTCTGAGTTTTGCAAGGTTTTTGTAACTATTATACCTAAACTTTGGAACCCTTGGTATTTATTCATGTGACATTACTGTGAAAATAATAATTTCATCACAGTGGAACGAAATGCAGCTTTTAAATATCAGTGCATTTCACTCTTATGCATCTCAGTACTTGAATAACCAAAATCTTCTGATGGGCACATTTTCTTTACTGTTAGCTTATCGTAAATGTCTAAGATCTTTTTTGTAGTTTTCTGTGATACTATTTAAAAATAATAGAATAATATAACTAAATATTCCTGGATTTAGAAATATCTTCTCATGCTGCTGCCTTTTTATATTTGTAGATTGTTTGATTAAAAGTAAAGACCCAGCGGTGTTTTATCATTATCAGTTTCTCTTTATCTAAGATTGGTCTGTAACTGTCTGTGTTTGTGTACACTGAGATTAGCTCTGTAAAGTCTGAGTTTTGCAAGGTTTTTGTAACTATTATACCTAAACTTTGGGACCCTTGGTATTTATTCACGTGGCATTACTGTGTAAATAATAGTTTCATCACAGTGACATGAAACGCAGCTTTTACATATGAATGCATTTCACTTTTATGCATCTTGATACTTCTACTTCACTATATTGCAGCAGCTTATTTTTTTCTTATTTTTCATTTTATTACATTATATTTGTCAGACAGCTTTTATGCAAGTTATTTTTTAGATCACAATCTTTTCATGAAATTCCAGTATGGTGAAATCCACATATGTCCAGAAACTTGACTTTTGATTTTTTTTTTTTTTTTTTTTTTGCGATAAACAAAAGGATCAAGTTTATTTATTTGTCAAGAAAATTCTACTTTAGCTTTATACAAAAAGGCTTCTCTTGGATTAACAGTAAAATTAATTGACACAAAGCTTGAAATAGGGTGTGAGCAGTTTTACTTTGAAACTTAGATTTTGCTTATATTACTAAAATAATTGGTTGTGAATACAGGATTTTTTTACTTGTAGTGAAGTATTTTCACACTGTGGTATAAGTACATTTAGATAAGTAAGGGATCCGAATACTACTCACACCACTACTTGCATGCAGGATTTACACCACTGCAAAGGTTTTTCTGAATGCAACCACCAGTTAGCTCCTCCCGTTGCTGATTTCTTTTTAAAAAAAATGCTGTGTTTTTTAAAAATTATTTTTATTTCAACTGTTTATATCAGTGGAATTGCAATCCTCTCATTATGTAAGACCCAGAGATATGACTGTAAAAATACATTACGCTTTTCACGGTCAGCCAGTTGCTGCTACATTCAGACAGTGCTCGTGTGTGCATGCGGCTTGGAATAGCCAAGCCATGTGATTCCTCCAGGTTCTATTTCAGAACAGAGGCTGTCAAACACTCCGCACTCCTCACAGCAGCTTGGGGAATAGTTAACAAATTCGTCTTTTTTATCTCTGCATCTGTTAAATGTTCTGCTCAGATTAACCACTGAAGCATATCAGTAGGTGGTTTCAAGTAAGTACTCAATGCATTTTCACACAAGATGTTGACAAGTTATTGCCTTTTATGACACTGATCTGCAGCATGTACATTGCATGCAGAATTGACCATGTGTGTTTCATTATGCTTTTTGTTTCAAACGCATGAGGTCATTTTAAATTTCATTTTTCCATTTAAGGCAGTATTTCCTTTGCTCTGATGAGTTTGTACTGACAGAAGATTTGACTCAGCAGTTGCGTTACTTGAGTCCTCATGTTAGTGAGGGGTCATGTGGTTCATACTCGCCACGTTCCTCTGTGTTTGCCTGCATGCATGTGTGTGTTCATTCCTGCAAATGTGTCATGATTAGCTTAGAATATTTGAATATTATTTTCACTTTAAGCTTTTATTAATGAACTTTTGCAATAACTTGAAGCATCTTTGAAAAGCTTTTACAGTGATGCGGCACACAAGTCATTGATTAATCAGAAACTTGTTTTTTTGAGGGTAGAATAGCAATATAAGCATAGACTCAGGAGTCTTACTGCAGCTGGGTTTTTTTCCTGTAATATAATGGATTATCTGTGTAGCAACTGTTCAATTAACAGATTTTTTATTTACTCTTTATTAGCTGTACGCTTCCAGTTGCCACATGGAGTTTAATCTTTTTAAATATCTAAAATGTTCTTTGCACTTATAATTTTACACAAGACATTACATTTCTATGAGATGTGTATCAGGATGAATGTAATTCATGATTATCTTCTTTATTGATAAATGTGTTGATAACATTAATGAGCTTAAATTTTGGTTAATATAAGGTCATAAAATGGGGAAAATTGTTTGTCTCAGTTTTCCCAAAGCTCAGTGTGACATGTGCTGTTTTTTTTTTCTGACAGACAGTCCAAAAATATATACTTTACTATCATAGGACTAATGAAATTAGAGTCTATATAATAAGACAGAAAAGCATCTAAGCATATAAACCAAAACACAACAATAGATTATCACAATTGATGTAGATTTTTCTGTCAATCTACTCATCCATTCATTGAGCAGTCATTGTAGCTCAAAGTAAAGGCTTATTTTCTCATTGTCAGCTTCTCTGATGGTGAGTGTCACAATAGTATACAATCAGTGAGCCTGCACCTTATCCTCAACACACATGAGGATAAAGAACAATAAAGAAAACAATAAACACAATTAAATGACACCATGCAGACAATAGTTGCCCCCACAACACCTAAAGCATCAGCAGATGGGAGAGGCTGAATTTAATGTTTTCCATCTTGTGGTTCAATCTGGTTCATCAAGGTGAACAGCTTTCAGAAACAACAAACCGATTTGTTTTATCATTGCAGCAGTTTAAGCTGAACAGGCTTCTTAATGTGAGACGGTGCTTTTTTAATGAATAAATCAAGTTTTTGAAGCTTTTCTAACTCCAAAATAACTTAATTCAAGTTCAAAAATTGAAAATAGCAACAGCAACAACAACAACAACAACAACACGGTGCCGTTTTGTATTCAGCATATTTTTACCATGTGTGGTCTAATAGCTCAGGTTGGAAAGTTGTACCTGAGCCTGAATGTTTACTGGACTGAAAAACAAGGCAAAGGTCCTCACTTTCGCTCACCCATATGTGGAATTTTCCATGAGGTGTGACATGACTGTTGCCTGGTCTACATGACCTTTCAGGGTTTATGTACTCATGTCACTGAGTTCTAGACAGATTCCATTATTTGGAAATAGGTCACGATGTTACGCCCCCGTGTGTGTCGCCCTCTTAATTCTCCATCTCTCGTCTGTTGGACATACCACTGGACCCCCGCCAGGCCGACACAACTTTGCTTTGCAGCAGCACAATGTTTATACCCCCTCCCCTCTTTTTTCCCCCTTTTCATTCCTCCAACTGCCCTTGGTATTTGTTTTCTTCTATATCAAGTATTACCTCTCAATATGTGAGCTCAGCACTGGGGAATGTGCATGAGATGATGGACAAACTACTGACCCAGAGAATCTTCTCTGTGTCCACTTAGGAAAGAGATCTTACAGCTGTGATTGGCTTCTGGGGGGTTGAGATCACATTTGTTGCACATTTTTTAAGTATTTTTTTAAATATACACTTGTCTTTTTTAATATTAACATGTATGTGTTGTGTTTAAGGATCTTTTTTTTTCTGTGATTTTACGCGTCAAGTCCTGTTTACTCATCACAAGGAGCACTGAACTGTCCACGTTAACTGTAATGAAACCAGTTTGATGTCTCCTGTGGCTCTGGACGAGTTTTCCTAAATTTGAGAAAAGAAAAAAAAAACCTTGATGAGACCATGTTTTTTTTCTGCTTTTGTTCTGACAGAAAGTTTGAGTTGCATGGTGTTAAGCAGAGTTTTGGAAGCAGGGACGATCTAATAAAAAGCACAATTGAGTTGCATTTCAGGTACTGTATTATTGTAGGATTTTAGAGCGTGGGCCACACTAAAACCTCCAAGTCAGGATGTCTGAACCTCTACTGCTTCACTCTTTACCCCCTTTTTAAAATCTGTCTTATGTGAGACCCCCCCCAGCTGCACAGTAGCAGGCTATAATATCACAAATTTGCGCTCACAGCTTTTAAAGTCCTTTAAAATATGAAAAGAAAATATGATATCACATTAAATATGAGACCGAGTTCTTGTCCTTGTTGTCCTGGTTGACCTGGTTTTTGTCCATCTTTGGCCCACTAAGCATTTTATTTTCCTGAATTCCTTCTGCTTGGAGCACAGAGAACAATGGTGGATTGTCCTTGCTTGGACCTTAAGTGGAGGGAATTGATGACAAAACAGTCTAGGTATGTTTTGTTTCTTATGCAATGTGTAGGAGTGACACAGTGTGATGAGTCTTCACTGCATTTTTGAAAAAAATGTTTCTCTGTCATGAGTTATGATTCTCCTTGTGTCGAACAGTCTGTTCAAGAGCTCTGCCTCCTCTCCTGTGAGTAGCATCGTGTTATGTAACATATGTCTGCAACGTATCCAGCAAGAAGATGGATTATCCCTGTACGCCTTGGGTTTTTTTTTTTGGCCAGAAATCACACAATGTGGATTTGGGTTGCGTTATGTAACTCCCAGGGAAACGGTGTTCTACTTACAACAAGTTTTACAAGCACAAGTGAGCTCCCTCAAACTGATGTGTGACACTTAACCACTGTGTGACCACTGCTTACTGAATTGAACGCAGCTTTTTCAGACTTTCAAGCAGAACTGATGCTCTACTGTAAAACCTTAAGAGGATCTCTTTCCATTTTCTTCTGGTGAATTGCCAAGGCGACTGCTTTTGTCGAGTAGGTTAATCTGCGAACACACAATGGCTACAGGATGCGCTTACTACATGTTACATTGCTGAAATGGTTGCATTTAATCACCAAAACTGCATGGTTAAGCGTAGGTAAAGATTTCAGGAGTGTGTGTCATGTAATGATTTGAGCATGCAGTAAAGTGGGTGTATCATGCGGTCTGTGAGACTGCTGCAGGACCTTTCACGGTTGTTTCTTCTTTATCTTTGAGGTTTTTTGGCAGTTGGCAAACATCTGACTTCACAGTTTGCTACACCTTCTTCTTTACAATCTGTTTATTAACGCCGTGCATAAATGTAGTCTAGAACACCACCTTCTGATGAAACTGTGCTTTGCGTAGGCTATTTATTCAGTCAGTGCCACTTAAGGAAACACACTTAATTTATATTTCATTAGTTTTTTTTTTCCTTTTTAAACATCCTTAAAGTCTTCTTTAGACTTGCTTGACAGTTAAATAGAAACAGCTATTATCTCTCATCTTTTCTCTCCTTCGTCTCCCATCAGGTCGTGTTGTGTGATCGCTCCCCCTTCTCCCCTGTGACCTCTGAGCCCCGGTCAGCCTTCTACCCCTTCCCTCCCTCCCTGAGGCTAGATTGTAATCCATGGCGCTAATGAAGCTCCTGGGTTTTGGGAAGCAGATGCTGAGGGTGAAGGTGGTGAACTGTAACGCAGAGGAATCCCGTCTGTCTCGATGCCTTAACACCTTTGACCTGGTGGCTCTGGGTGTGGGCAGCACGTTAGGCGCTGGCGTCTACGTGCTAGCCGGTGCTGTTGCACGAGAGAATTCAGGTAAGTTGAAATCACTAATGATTAAAAGATATTTCATGAGATAAATGTTAAAGCTTCTAATCACATGATGTCATTGTCTCCCCCGTAGGTCCTGCCATTGTGCTGTCTTTCCTGATAGCAGCTTTAGCCTCTGTGATGGCCGGTCTGTGTTATGCAGAGTTTGGAGCTCGTGTCCCCAAGACGGGCTCAGCTTATCTTTACTCCTATGTGACTGTAGGGGAACTCTGGGCCTTCATCACTGGATGGAACCTCATCCTCTCCTACATCATTGGTAATCATGCTCATTTACGATGTTGTTTTCTATTTTTTGGGTGTGTTAACATCCGGATACAGAAGCAGAATGAGAGGCTATAACAACAGAATAAAAGCATGGTGACAAACAGAAAAGACACATGAAATCTTGCTGAATTGGTCTTTCTCCATTTAAGGTACCTCAAGTGTGGCCCGTGCATGGAGTGCGACCTTTGATGAGTTGGTAGGGAAGCGAATAGAGCATTTCTGTAGAGAGTACATGTCCATGAAAGCACCAGGCATACTGGCAGAGTACCCCGACATCTTTGCAGTTCTCATCATAATCATCCTCACAGGTAGGAGAACTACTTTCTGTCTTTCTGTCCTTTTCAAATGTTATTTCTTTTGTTTCACATAGAGTATTCTTTATCTTTGCAATCTTTTAGTCCTGTACTTTCATCACTTATAACATGTGACATTGCTATAGTGGCTGATATTTCTAACTACATATATGTAATTGATACATTGTGGCACAGAAGCAATCCAGTCTGGTCTCTAGTTTTTCATTTTCTCTTCTGTGTTCTGCATTTTTAAGGTCTGCTGGCATTTGGGGTCAAAGAGTCAGCAATGGTGAACAAAGTTTTTACCTGCATCAACGTCCTAGTCCTGCTGTTCATGGTGGTCTCTGGTCTGGTCAAAGGTACTTTGAAAAACTGGCAGTTAGACCCTGAAGAGATCCTACATGACAATTACACCAGTAACTCCAGCCTCAAGTAAGGACATGGACATACACACTCACTTCTTTTGCATGTAGGAGGTGCAATCAAAAACTTTGGAGACTTTTCTTATTGCACTTAAACAGAGCATTGCACAGTAATGCACATGTAGCAGGTGCAGGTTATTACGTGTTTAACAAGCCATCAGCAAACCATCAGCACCTGAATTACACGTTTTTGTGACCCACTGGTACTTACGTTTTCTCATGCATTTTCTCACTGGATCTGGAACTTGCATCAGTGGCTACAAACCAGCGACCAAGCTTAATTCTGGGTAACAGGGAGATGTCACAGCTAGCCAAGTCTAGTGAGTTGGGAGAGATGGAGGGGGGACAACTGCACTGGTTGTGAGACATAAGAAAAGCATGCTTTCATAACACTCTGAGTGTTCACATTGGAAAAAAGCAGTTGCCAACACGTCACAGTTCAGGGTGTTTAAGAGTGTTACAGTGTCAGTAGAACTGAACAGTCCCTTGAGGATAAATTCAGGGTGCACAACCACATGAAAGTAACAAACACAAAACAAAACACTGTGCTCCTGGATGTGCTCCTGGATGTGCTCCTGAGAGAGACTGCAGGCTTTTTTTTACCATGAAGACTGCTGCCTGGTTTTCTGGGTCAAAGCTGTAAACATAAATCTTCACCAGTGAAATCTTCAACATGATGTTTGGGTTATCCCAAGCTCCTCCCAAACTCTGGAGCCTCCCACACTTGGAAGTCAGGAAATCACAAATGCACACATACTGCTGGCTATAAACTGCATGTAATTCAGATGCTGATAATGATCAAGCCATAAAACTTGGAAAACTCACTCACTAAAGTTGTAGCTAGCATCTGCTCCGTGCACATTACTACTCTGTGCACAAGAAAAACAGTCTTGCAAGATTGTGCCTCTTGAAATATGTTCTGTGAGACAATTTGTATTATATTTAATCTGATCTGCATGTTTCAGTGTAAAGGGCCTCAGTCAATCCAGCTTCTTTGCCTCTTTTCTTTGTTCAACTGACCCTTTAAAGCAACTAATTCATACAATATAAATTATTTTTGGCAGATTTTAATCATTTCTTCATCGTTCAGTTTGACAGACATCCTGCCAACCAAAGAGAGTTTAGGAGTGGGCGGCTTCATGCCGTTTGGTCTCACAGGCGTCCTGTCAGGAGCTGCTACCTGCTTTTATGCCTTTGTCGGATTTGACTGCATCGCCACCACAGGTCAGTCTCAGATAAAACCGGGAAACCCTCGCTCTGTGGAGCCTGTTCTCCTCTTGCTCCCCTTCTCAAATCTCTTCCATTGCCTCACGGGTATGTTTCAGCTTTGCATAGGGGGTGGGGGCTGGGGGCTGGTGTAACTGAACCTTGAGTAGGGACCGTTTCAGTCCCAAGCCTGTCTAAGCATCCAAGAATGTTACATAAGAGGGGCAGGGTGTTTGGCCTAATTTCACTCTCGGCAGAATGTCAAGCAGGTTAGGGGTTTAAATCATGATACAGAGTTTGTTGAGAAGATGATCCTCAGGTTTTTGCAGATCTTCATCTGCAAATGTGGTTCTTTTTCATCTATTAAAGGCTTCTGGGTCGCAACAAAGGGAGAGTTTCTTCCTTCCAGCTTGCCTGCTCTCTGGCCCCCTGGCATTTCCCACCTCTCTTTTTCCTGAATTCTAATTGGCTAGTGCGAAGTTAACCCTTAATGATTGCTGAGGGTTTTTGCTTGTAGGAACATGTCTGTCACACACACTCTCAGTCAGCCCCAAGCCATTTTATAATCTGTATGTGTGTGTTCTAGCTAGCTTGAGTAAACTTGGCATGAAGCCATTACCCTCCCCCCCCAAAAAAAAACATCTGGGCCAATCAGCAGCTGTCGTCTGTCAAGAAGAGCGGTGTAGAAGAAAGGTTCCAGGCGGTGTTTCACACACTCCATCATCGTGATGTGATCTCACAGCAGAACAAGATGTGAGTGTTCGCCTGAGGAGCTCTGTTGTGTAATCACCTGCAGCTGAATAGTTGGGTGTTTCAGTCTTGTAGATGCACAAGGAACATAAGCCTCTCGTTCATTTTTTGACAAAAACAGTGCAAATGCTCCTCGTTACATACTTCCCAAAATTTTCCATAAAATTGTGAATGCATCATAAAGTTTATTATTTGCTCAAATCTTGCGTTATAGTTAATAGTTAGGGGCCAACGAACTGTGATGTATGGGGATGTTAAATTAATATAACATGTGCACTAAATTGCTTTTTAAGAAAAGTGAAAAGTAATAATTTCAAACTGTAAATAACATATTCGTAGTGCATAATTTAGTTAATTTATATAAAATGTTACAAGTATTTTCTTAATACAGCCTGGAAACACACTGGAGGAAACGTATAACAGTGAAGCAGCTAATCGAGATAATGTCAGTCACTATTCACAGCTGATAAGGAGATTAAACTTTTCAACTATGTAAACTCAGTTCATGTGGCTTATGATGTAAAGGTTAAGGATTAACCCAAGTGTTAACAAAGATGGATGTTAACCAGCTTCATGATGTCAATTAATCAAGTACACCATGAACTTTAAGTAAAGCAAATAGCCCAGAGAGAGACGGGGAGACCTCAGCACAGCAGCTGCTGTTGCAATATTGTGGTTAGTTGCTAGGCAAGTTTTACAAACTTTTTTTTTTTTTTCCTGGTTTTGATGAACTCTAAATATCTCGGTGCTCGACTCTGATCTGCATCTTATCAGCCCTCTTTTTTACTGCCTCTTTGGCCTCTGCTGTCTCCTTTAACCTAAAACTGTGTTCACATACAGTATACACACAAACTCACACAGGATCCGCTATGCTCTTCTTGTGTATTTTTGCATCATTCAGCTTTGGATAATGAATGCTGCATCCCTTGAAAATTAAACCCTGAAAGGCATTAGCCTGAAAATGTATAAAAGATATGGGTAGATGACAATCTTTGGTGTGTCAGATGTCCTCCTTTCGTACATATGTGGGATGTGTCCCCGGGTTCCCCCGTGGTATTTATGTGCATGTATACAGTTACCTGCCTGAGTACAGTATCACTACTCTGCATTAAAATTAACTATGTACACATCTAAGTTTAAAGTGGCACACTCTTCACAAGTCCATTTGTTTGCCTTATTTGTAATAAAATGCACTCAGCACTAAATTTCCAGTTTCTAATTAATTTGATTTATTTGTTGAAGAGTATCTGAAAGAGCTTTTTTTGTGTATTTGTTTGTTTTGCAGTAGATAGTTCTGCATTATTTGTCTGACGAAAAAATAAAATTTGAAATTGAAATTTTTGTAACTTTCTGCATTTTCTTTCACATATTAGCACACATTTGTAGCTCTGCTTCATTATTATTTGCACCTTGAAATTCCCAATAGGAAAGGTGCAAATACAAATTTTAAAAAAAATCAGCAAATTCTAAAGTCATAAAGAAACAGAGTTGTACTTTTCGAGCCTTTAACTGTGCTTGTTTATCATTCATCTAGGTGAGGAGGTGAAGAATCCGCAGAGAGCCATCCCTATCGGCATTGTCGCCTCGCTGCTCATCTGCTTTGTAGCGTACTTTGGTGTTTCTGCCGCCCTCACCCTCATGATGCCATACTACCTTCTGGACAGCAAGAGCCCTCTGCCTGTAGCTTTCAGATACGTTGGCTGGGAAGGAGCCAAATACGCTGTAGCCGTAGGCTCTCTTTGTGCTCTGTCTACAAGGTAAGCAGTTAACACACACCTGCACTGGTTTGTCATTAATAATAAATGCATGCTCACACTATAGCTCTCTCTCTTAGATAAACATGCACACACACACGTATACACACACACACACACAGACCCTGATAGACATCTCTTTGTACATGCTTGTATGCGTGAGAGACTGAGTGTATATTTAACTTCAGAAGGCATTTGATCCCTGAAGTTATCATTAGAGCCAAGATTATTTTTTACCATCAGTGTATGTACTCGATTATATAACACCGACTCATGACACCAAATCGTGTCACCAAAGGCCACCACCTGCATTTTGAATTAAGGTTCAGCTTTATGGTTTTAAAAAACGGTAATAATTTAATCTAGATATACTTTACTTTCAAGATTTTTTAATTACTGCTGTTTTAATGGGTGTTTATTATGATTGACTGTAATGAATTATGTCCATCTGAATTTAAAAATATATGCATAATGTATTTAAAGTCTGGTAAATAGATATATACTGACATTTGCTTTGATATTATGTTTGCTCCTGCATGCCGCTGTTATTCTGAACATGTACAATTTGCACAGTGCACGTTGCATTATGCTGTTTTAATGTACTGTGTGCCTGCTGTGTGATGTTTCTAGTGAGCTGGTGTCTTTGTTCATGTATGTTTCATGGGGCTGTAAATGTAGATGCAATATATCCTGGTCTTCCTCCCTGGCTGCTTGCTGGGTGCAATGTTGCCTCTGTTCCGTGTGATCTGGGTTATGGCCGACGATGGGCTGCTCTCCAAGTTCATGGCCAAGATCAGCCCCCCGCACCAAAACCCTGCTAACTGCAACCCTCTCCTCTGGCATAGGGGCAAGTGAGACACTAACGTGCATGTTTAAAAACAGCATCCATGAACACTTCTGCTTCTCTTCATGTGGTTGGGCTAAACTGAGTGAAAGCTCTGGCTTGGCATTCTGTAATAATTGTGTAATGAAGAAAGCTGCCAGAAACCATTAATCCAGCATGAAAAGGCATCACTAACCGTCTCTAATCCTTTTTTTACTTGGTTAGGTCTGTTTTAAAATGGCTGAGGCAGTCCAAGTTACACTTTTTCATTCTTCTAACGTGAGTCAGTGACTTGATGTTTCAGTAAACTTAAGGAGACTTAGAAAAAATTTTCTACCAGCAACTTGGTGGTGTTGAATAAATACTAAAAAGCTGCATGCTAAACTAACCAAAGATTTTCACACTTCGATGGAGCAAAACAGCATGTTGAGCACAACATTTTTGCCTGCTGGCACCAGAATATCATTGGTTCAAAATCATGCCCCTGTGGCTCCACACTGCAGTCAGTCTGATGTCCCATTGCGCATTCTTCCACCCCAGATCTGTAACTCCTATCTTGCCAACTATAGTTGCTGCTATTGCTGGACACTTTTCTGGTGTACTCACCATTTTCAATTCTTCCTTTCCTCTTATCCTCTTCCCCTTGTACAACTGTCATCCCAAATTCTCCCCCTCCCAGTCTGCTTGGTTCCATGTTCCCCCTTCCCCGTGTCATCTTTGCCATGGCTCGTGATGGCCTGCTCTTCTCCTTCCTGACCCGCGTCAGCGAGAGGAAGTCCCCAATAACGTCCACTATGACCGCTGGGGTTTTGTCTGGTAAGATGAAAAGAGATTGTAAAATGAGGAGGGGAGGGAGAAAGTTGAGGAGAGGGCAAGAAATTGGGTGGGGGGGGTGCGCAAAATGTATGAAAATTTGAAAGTTGAACTATAGAAATTCAAAATCAAGCTAAAAAGGGGGAAAAATCTGCATTATCGCTTTGACCTCCTCAGCAGTCATTTTTGCTAACAGTTTGGGACTTAAATTGCAGCAGAGAAAGAATGTCTCAATCATAACTCGTGATCCATTTGTAATTATAACTTGTGTTTTGTTGCAGCAGAGCTACTTATTCTTTTCTTTATGTGGTTGTTGTGAGCTGCACTACTTTATCCATATGTACTGATTTGTCATGATGAAATGTTTGTTTATAGCCATGCAGCTCTGTGAGGCTGTACAGCAGAGCTAAACTCAATGACAATGCTAACATGTTGATTTTCCAGAGGTTGTAATGTTTACCATGTTAGCATTCTTAGTTTAGCTTGGAAACCTATTAGCATAAAAAATAACCACAAAAGACTTAAATATTTAAATCATAAATGTTTATGGTGAATCAGAAAATGTTTGAGGATCTTAAGTACCTCATTACCTACTTTTTACTGAGGCTAATTTTCACTTTCTTTTTCTTTAAAGCTATCATGGCTTTTCTGTTTGACCTGAAGGACCTGGTAGACCTGATGTCAATAGGGACACTGCTGGCCTATACATTGGTGGCTGCCTGTGTCCTGGTGCTCAGGTCAGTAACTAACCAGCATGTTTAATATGAGACACTTGACACAACTGTCCATAATTTTTAATGTTGTCAAAACTTAATCAGTAAATCCTGGAAATCATAGTAACAATAATTGGAGAAACAAGGTTGTTCCAGTTGAAAGCTGAAATGCTAGTCTAGATCAATACTTTTGGATCACAAGCAAATGTTTTAAATGGGTTTTAAAACTTAAGTTTATATGACTTATTGCAATAACATTAATTTTATTAATTAATTATTAGTTAAACGTCTAACTCTTTGGCATTGAACATTTGGATTTTAGGATTATTTTTAGCATTTTCATTTCATTTCAAACACAGCAGACTCAAGTTGCCTAGAGTGATGCACATTTGGCAGACCACAGGTGGTGAAAATTCAAATTAGAGAACCAATCAAAAACCATGCTCAAGATTTGAACTCATACTGCCTAACAAATAGAGCCTGTCTAGACATATAAAACATCTCATGTAAGCCGTCCTACCCTTGATACTGTTGCACTCAGATTTGTCCCTAAGGCTTTGCTGGCAAGAGATGGAATATGGTGGGATGAGTTGCAATGAAAAAAAAACAGTTTAGTGCATTATGCGTCTAATTGACAGGTACCAGCCCGAGCAGCCCAATCAGGTGTACCACATGGCGAATACCCAGGAGGAAGTGGAGCTGAGCGACAGCATCAGTGCCCCCAGTATGGGCATCCTGCCTGGTTTCGATGAGAGATTCAGCCTCAAGAACCTTCTGTTCCCAAAAAACTCTGAGCCATCCAGTCTGTCTGGCTTCACTGTCAACATCTGTGCTTCTGTCATGGGTAGGTAGTCATAACTGGCCAACCTTGATGCAGCAACATAATACAGTGAATATAAAATTAATGGTGAAAATAATCATTTGCTTTAAATCAAAATCAAAATTTAGTGAATTTATTTGAAATGTCTTAACTGAGTGTTCGGTGTTAAATGGCACCTTATATGAGCTTCATATGAAATAAAGATGGTGTCATTCTGCAGGAACACTGATCCTGGCATTCAGTATACTGGCAGTGCAGGGTGGCACTACTGTGTGGAACGTCATAGCCCTCACTATCATCTTCATGATGTGTCTTCTCATCACCTTTATCATCTGGAGACAACCTGAGAGCAAGACAACACTTTCCTTTAAGGTTGGATTTGAAACTCTTACTCAGTAAAGAAAAGTGTAGATTACAAGTCGTTGTTTTTTAGGATTTTTCTCCTCCTCTGTCTCTGGCTCTTTTACCTGATATTTGCTCACATGTTTCCTGTCTATGCTGCTTTATTATTCAGGTTCCATTGCTCCCATTCATTCCAGTGATCAGCATGTTTGTCAATGTTTACCTGATGATGCAGCTGGACAGAGGCACTTGGATACGATTTTCTATCTGGATGGCTATAGGTAGGTACTCTCCATTTCTATTATCATGAATGGCTTAAGCCCAAATTTTAAATCGATCTATTTATGAGTTGCAGAAATTGTTTGGACAAAAAGTCCTTTAGCTTGAGTTTCTCTGGCTAAAAGATGGTTGATAATATTGCTCAAACACTTCACTGAAGAAGCTCTCGGACTGATTACATACAGCTGGCGCTTGCTTTACAAGCTTGAAATGACACTCAAACAAAGTGACGATTCAGTCAGCTTTACTGTGTCATCATTTTGTAGCAACACAGTTGTAAACAGGAAGTGTTTTGAAACATATCTTCCTGCAATTAATGTGACATTGAGTTTTTAGTGTCAGTTCGGTTGCCAAGAGGAAGTATGGTTTGTTGACTGAGATCACACTCTTGCAACTACAAGATGTCTCCTACATGTCAAATGTAAGAAAGGATTTAGACCTATAACCAAAACAAAATGCTCTGCTTACAAAATGGTCTGTGTTTTGCTCTGCTTTTTCAGGTTTCTTGATCTACTTTAGTTATGGAATTCACCACAGCACTGAGGCAGCTTTAGCTCGCTCATCTCCAGACACAGAGCTGAAGGGCTTCGAACACGACCAGGAATCGGAGGCCATGTCACCAGAAAAGGAGGCTTTCCTACACTATGGGATCGGTGCCAGGGACGGGGACGAGGGAGATTTGTAGGAAGCACTGGAACATGCTGCTTACATTTCAACCCAACCCAACGCCAGTGTATCTGTATAAGAGTATTTATGACCAGATGACCATCAGTCCCCTCTGTGCAGTGCTACCCTTTTGGGAAAGTAGTTATGAATAACTCTTAGCTTAAAACTGTAGCTTTCCCCTCGACGTACTGTTAGAAGAATAGGATGTAGCTGGGCTAAGCTAAGGTCAACATGTCAGTGTTTCAGGAAGGAGAATCTCGAAACACCAATATTTTCTCTTTATGATTGATTCTCACTCTTGATACCTCACTCTAGTTACGTCTTTGGAGAGTGTCTGGGTTACACTTCTTGCAGTAGAACTATTAACATTTATCATAACAACTTTCATCTGGGTGCCAAAAAATGCAACCACAGTACTTTTTTTTTTTTTTCTTTCGGATTAAACATCATTCAACTGTTTATGGTGAGGTGATTCTTAAAATCAGATGATACAATTCATATTTCATACCAATTGGTACCTGTAGCTACATTTTCCCATAGGAACTTTATGTATAAAAAAATGGTATAAACTGTTTAAATACAAACTTTGAATGTGAAAAAGTAACATGTTTGACATAATTTCAAACCAGCTAACCAGCTATCCTCGGTGTTGTCCAGCCTGCCCTTCTCTCATCCGTCTCATAAGTCCACTTTACCTCAAGAGGCAGTATTGAGTCATTGCAGCATCCAGTCTGCCCTTAGTCCAACGTGAGATGATGAGGAAGAAGCGCTGCAAATTCTTACTAGCTACTTACAGCAAAAAACTGTATTCAGCAACAAAGACAATAAGTGATTAAAATAAACAAGAGCTAATGTTGGCGATGCTTTGAACTGCCTGAGAGGCGTCTTGGTGAGTAAAGGGACAAGATTTGTTGCTGAACTTGCAACTTTCTTCTACGCTGGTCAATTAACAGTTACTAATGTTAAGGCTGGCTATTTAGACATATCTTATGGAGATAAGAAATTGTGTAGGCTTACCAACAGTGTAAATATGTTTGCAAAGTTAGCTGTTTGTTTGGAGAATGTTTGTGAATTCAACAGATGGCTAATTCTTACATATAGCACCTTTAGACCTGTCAACTTGTGTTTAACCTGCTGCTTTAACAATTCTCCCGCACAAGTGAGAGCTCGCTCAATACGCACATGACTTGTGAGTGACATAATTAGCCCTGTTAACCAGCAGAAAAAAGGGTGATTGGGCCAATGGCTGCACTTGTGAGTGGGCCAACAGGGAGCTGTAGCTTACAGTCTCCATGAATCCAGTTCAAGATCTAAAAGATTGCATTGATAGCTTCAAGGGTACCGGCGATGGCAAAGATATAAATAGTTAGTCATTTGGTCTAAAGCGAATATTAGTAATTTGCTAACATATACCTGCATCTTTACAATAATAATAACTGGTGTACAAATTCACTCTCTATTTTAGGAATATTTATAATAGGGATTCAGCTTTGGTAAAGATATAAAATCTAAAATGTGAATCCTGATACATGCTGAATATCAATTGAAGACATTGACATTAATGCCAAGTACCATTGCATGATAGTGCATTTTTCACAGTGCTGGCTGCTGTGTCTCTATATTCGCCTTTTTTATTGCCTCCCTCATCAAAACACAGTCATTTTCAGTGTGCTTTTCAAAATATGAATCTGGCACCTTCATTTCCCCCAATGCAACCAAATACCCAGACAATACCCAGAACCTAAACAGACTGGTAAATTTGTTAATTTTCCCTTTAAGTGAAGTTAAGTCATTACTTAAATGAAGATCTTTCTCTCAGCATTAATAAGTGCCTGTGTGTATATGTTATTTTCCCATTAGTTTTAATCCTTAAGTCTGTTCACTGTGGTTTTGGGAATCCTTTAAAACAAAATAGCTGTCTATAAGTAGAAATATGTATAATCAAGATTGTGTATATAAGGTATTGTTTATATTTCTTGTCGTAAATTATTTGTAAATTGGTGAAAAGGGCTTATTTTGCGTTGCCTGTTTGTGTCTAACATTGTGTTGTTTATATTGTGTTTACATGATCAGTGCAACTGAAACTTTATCCTCAGGGTTGGCAAAATCAATGCCTTCACCTAATTTTACCAATTAATGCCTTATTTACAACGAGGTGCAGTTATATAACTAGACATATGGGATATTGGCATGACCGTGGCAGAAACAAGTTTCAGTGGCACATAGTGAGTTGCCTGTAATGTGGCCTTTCACCTTAGATGTGTAATATTCATCTATGACTTTAAGTAATTACTTAAAGCATTACTGTTGTTAACAATGCATGACCAACTTTTTTAGGAGTTTCAGTAATTTCTGACATAAAACATCTTGCTTGGTTGATACACTAAGCAGTTATTATACCTGTGTGTGGTAATTACTATAACCTCACAATTTCTCAAATAACAAACTTGCAGTTTTATGGCAAGTCAGACGAACAATCTAGTTTACCAAAATTTCCTTTGTTTCTCCATAAACTTTGCATATTTTTGTCTAATGATTCACACAAAGGGATTTGGTTGTATTTGAAACTCAGTCTTTTCAAAAAAATACTTGTTTTTTCCTTGTTGTCATGCCAAACATCAGTGTTTACTTCTAAAAAAAATTATCGTGTATATACACCTGTATAGGCCTGAATAGATGAAAAGGAGCTCCTTTCTTCCCCTTTGATGTTGCATTAAAACCCTGCTGATTTTCCAGCATTCTCTTTACATAGCATGTGCCATATTGTTGGGCTTTTGATGTTTCAAATCCATCACGAATACTGACGACCGGCTGCCTCATGTCCATTTTGCTGTGATTATGTCACTCTCTCAGACTGCTACTTTTTGTTGTCATGTTATGCTTGTCTTCTACTTGCTATTTATTTGCTTTTGGTGTGTTTTAAACTGTTCAAATGAGTCCGTCACTCATCATCAAATTTTCTCTCCCTGTAATTTATCACCATAATAATGTTTGTTCTTCTTGCTGCATTTACGCACAAAACTGCAACTGTCAGTTATTTATGTGTGACATTGCCATGTAACCAAATGTCTACTGTGATGAACATGAAATGAAATGAAAAATGAAAGTTTGTTCTTGGTTTTGCAAAAAAGTCATGGTCCTTTTACTTGTCCTTTAGTTTTAAGCCACGTCTCACAGCCTTGTTCAACAAGTTGAGGTTGCATCAGTTGTGCAAATGAAGAAACTGGTCAAAGTGTTATTTACTTATTCTGGCATAAATGATGACATCACTTACCTCCGTGACAAATAAAAAGACTCCATCTGCTGAGGGAGACCTGATATTTAACTGAAAGCCTTAGAAACTTGTAGGGTGGGTCATGAATTGCAATTTTTTAAAATAGCTTCCAAATCTGTGTGAAAATGCTTGACAGTTGTCTTTGCAAAGGTTTTTAACAGATAAAATGAAAACAGATCTCGCGTTCTTTGATTATTATTATTTTTTTAATTCCTTTACTTTGGCGCCTCCTGCTGGAAGTATCTGGTTTGATCCGACACGCTGATACTGTACAGGGGGTCTGAAAACAGCTCAGATTATCTTTTTTTTTCGAGCTAAAACACTACACAGTGAAAACCCGTCAAATCATGCCAGAGTCAGTATGTTCAAAAGTTATGAATCTCTTTGTTTGCGCTCGTCTTGTTTCGTTTTGTTTCGCTTTGTTTTGTTTCCCTCCTTTGTCAAAGTCGGTGTATGTACAGTGCTTCACTGCTGTAATAAAACGAGCTTTTCAAACCCCAGACTCCTTCTTCGGGTGGCTCTTTATGGAGAAATCCAGTGATTTTGTTGCTCATGGAGACTTTTCATCATACTTCTGACAAGATCCAGCAGGGAGCGCAAACGTGTAAGGAGAGAAACGCCTGGGCGCCTGAGAATAAGGAGAGGATGCTCTGCCAGGTGTCGGCTGCAGCATCAGCACCGCTCCTCCTCCCTCCTCTGGTCCGCAGCATCACTCTTGCGCCTTCCACTGTTTCTGCCCATCAGAGGGAGAGAGTGGAGACACGCTTTTCTGCAACTCCTGCATTTGACCGACATTCTTGTAAAAATCAACACCGTAAAATTCTGGAGGTAAGTCGCAGTAGCTGAAAACACTCTGCGAGGTGTGTTTGCAACGATGCTCCGCAGGCCAGCTTCGTTTTTTCCTCGGACAAGTGTCGGTCGTTATTTTTATTTGTAGCATTTGGGTCTCGGTGCTGATTCGGTTCGCTCATAGTTAAAGACGGATTTGCCCTTTTTTTTTTTCTTTTCAAATGCGGTTCGTGCGGTTTGTGAGGGTTTTTGTGGAGTTTACAGCCTTAATTTCTATCTAAAAAGGCATGAAAACATGGAACTTGACCGGCAGATTCTCCTGTAAGTGAAGCAATAGGCTGAAAGAAAGCATAGCTGGGTTGAAGAGGGAGTGAGGTCAGACAGGGAAGCGCAGGTTGGTGTGATGGATTGAGCAGGTCAAGTCTCTGTGGGTGATGCTAATGATCTGACATAGATTATCCAGGCTTTAGACCTGTCTGCAGCTATGATCCACTGTACTTAGAGGTGACAACAAAGACACTTTAAAGGAATTACAAGAATGATTATTAAATAACTTTTTATTTATTGGTTTTGTGCAGTGACTAGTGATGTTTATGGAAATGTGGTGTCAACATTTTTTGCATCAGGTACCATAAAAAAAACCCCCAAAAAAAACATTTTACTTTTATGCTAACCCAGACTTTAGTCATTTAAAGAAGTGTTTTTTTTATTTATTTTTTTTCTGAGGAGAATCATATATGAAGTGAAAATGCTTTGTTCACTGATCAAACCTTCACTGATCAAACCTTGTTTAACTTCACTGGTTTCCTTTGTAAAATACTTCCATTGTAATTCTATTTTTTTTCTTTTCATTAACCACTAAACACATGAATGAGACTGCAGCTGCGTGTTGGACAGCATCGCTTGGTATCTTTTAACTTGTGCAAAGAACTGAGGTCACATTCCCCGCATTTTTATTCATTGTAACTTAGAATTTAGTTGATTGTCATGGATTTCCAGGTCCTGAGTCTCACTTTTTTTGGCCTCTTAGAGAGGAGGGAGGACAGGTAAGACAGGAAATGATGGATCCGGTATTGGTGAGCAGATTGAGGGCATGTCTTTCAGACTTAGCTGCCTCTTGTCCTGATTGATTGGTGTCTGATGATCAGGTTGTCCTTGAAACTGTGGGGGCAGTTCTCTTGTCTTTGTAAGGAAGGGTGTTTAGTGCATGTTTTATCTTTTTGACCAAAGTTGTTCTAATATTTTCAGTTTTTAACTTTATAGGGGGTTGCTTTCGTTTAGATGATATTTCCTGCTCTGCCCTGAGATGTTGTGTTTAAAATGTGTGTGGGAAGTGGGGTTTTTGTGTTTATTGGAAATGTCTGCAACCATAATCGATCCCAATATCAGGAACTTCCCACATCCACCCTTCAGTCCATTTTGCTAAATCTTGCCAATCCCTCCCGGCCATGTTAATGTGGAGGTTGACACTGCATCAAAGCAGGGCAGCAAAGCCTGTGGCCTTGTAACTGTACGCTGTTTGCTGTAGCTGCTGTTCCAGATGCTGATGCATGTGTGATTGATTCATTACATCTGACCTCTGCAATCTCCGAACAGCGATCAATTCAGCAGATCTCTGCCAGGAAAAGCACTCACAGCAGTGTGTGCGCGTGTGTTTTTGTGGGTGTGTGTGCGTGTATTAGTTTGTGTGTGTGCACGGTCAGGCTCAGGTGCCTTTGTATGTGTGCATGTTTCTGCAGGTAAGACAGTTTGTCACAAAGCCCATGAGTGTAGCGCACCGGTGCGACCTTCAAGGTCGTTTCATAGGACAGAACAGAGGAGAAGAAGGAGGAGGGAGGGAGAAAATAGAGATGATAAGTGAAGTGGAGGAGAGAGCGGAGGATAAGTGTGTCAGTATGCCTCTCAGTTACATGTTGAATATGTGTATATCCAAGGGTTTTGCTTCATTTTAAAATCATATTGCTACTGTTCAGTATATTGTTTGGATAAAAGTGTTGTGAAAGTAACAAGAGAGACTGAACAAAAAGAGGCTGCAGTTATCTATTTAACCTGAGTTGTGATCACTCATCATTAAAATATTTGGACGCTTCCCTTTGCTCAGTATGAGAATGTGTTTGCTTGTGTGACTGCATCTGTGTGTGTGTGTGTGCGTGTGTGTATGTGTGTTAATTCAGTGTGAATGAAGTGTCAACACACATGCAAACACACGTTCCCACATTCACACCGTCTTTTGTCTGGAAGGTGGCAATGAGCTTGTTGTAGCTCCTCCCCTGCAGTCATGGGCAGGACATCAGAGGGTGAACGGTGAAGCACGCCTCCACGCATGATGACACACACACACACACACACACACATACAAACCAGCATACACATGTATATACACTTCCCTGGCTTGTGGGGAGACAACATGAAAGACCTTTTTCCCCCGTGTGCAAGTATGTGCATCCATTTGCTGAATCTGTGCAGTCAGTTTCGGAAATTTTTCTGCCGATTTTTCCATTTTTCTGTTTAATCATCTTAATTTTATTAGTCAGCAAGCTGCAGCCTTTATTAAGCTAATGAATGCTGCTCTATGGGCAAATCTGTGTGCAGCATTTTTTTTGTAGAGGACAGAACTGTAAGTGCTATACTTAACGTGACTTTACAGAGTCGCAGAAACATTCAGTGAGCCCACATCATTCATTTTTAATGATACGTCTCCATATCTACATTCTTTTTGAGCCTTGTCAGTGTTCCCAAAAATAAACTTATCAGCAGCAGCATGTATGAATCCTTAAACTGAGCAGCAGTCCTCTTATTACCCCACTGAGTTTTTCCTGTCCTGTGCTGTGCTTTCTCACCTTCCTTTGTCCAGTGTATGCAAACATTTTTTTTTACACACACAGCCACTTTAAACCGTTATCATCTTTTTTTTTCACATATTCATCGCCCTAAAACCCTCAGCTCTCTCTATTCTTTGCTCACCTCTCACTGATCCTTTGCCAATCGTCCCTCCCCCACACCCATGGGGTTTGCCATTCGCACATTACACATGCATACACACACTTACACATCACAATATTAACTAGAATCCCCCACATCCCCCTTCCCACCCCCCCTTGCTCACTGCAGCATCATTTGTTTCTATTATCATATTTTCCTAAAATACACAGGAGTGACTCAGCCTGTCTGAGTTGCACTCTGCTTTTCTTTGTCTGAGCCGTTTCACCTTTGCCAGCTTTATGTCTGACTGTGTATATTTGTGTGTGTGTGTGTGTGTTTGTGCAAGCCTGTGCCAACTTCCCTATGGTCCCACAGAGACTTCCACCATGCTTGGATTCTTTGTCTGCAGCTGCTTTGCATCTGAAGTAAACTCTTCTCCTCACCTCCCTTCTCCTCTCCTCTTTGTCCCCTCATAGAGATTTTGCCCACCAGCCATGCAAGAGTTAACATTTTTCTCTGCGACAGGAGTGAGGGTTGTGGGTGGAGGGGCTTTGCTAATAACAATGCGGTGCAACCAGCAAACCAGCGTGGACAGACACCCCCTTTTTTTTTCCTCTCCTCCATGCCACCCCTGTCTGGATCTACGTTGGTCTGCATTTCAACTGCAACCAATAAAGACAAAGCTTGCGTATCCTCACTTCTCCTAATTCTCTCCTCCAGACTGTAGCAGTCTGTTTATTTCTAATCATGCTAATCTTCCTATCAGTTCCTCTTTGTGTTTTGTTCCCAATCTTTTCTCATCCCCATTGTCATTTCCTTTATCATTTCCTTCACATTCGTCTTCCCTTTATCCATCTCAACCAGAATCCATCCATACAGACTGCACAGCAAAGCAAAAACCAGACACAGAAGCAAGGCCATGTCTGATTTAGAGGAGATTCATTCCTAGCACTTGCCAAGAGCAACACAGAAAAAAAATAACGATTAAGGAGATAGAATATTTCATCATTTAGTGTGTTTCTTGCGTGACAAACCTCTATATAACAAGCCACATTTTCTCCCAGAGAGAAGCTGTCTCTTTGTCTGTGCTCCTGCTGCAGTGATAGTTACTGCCTGCATGTGTGTAGGTGGTTCTCATGTGCAACTTTGCATGCGTGCATGCAAGTGCATCATTCTAGCTCATTTTATTCTGAATGTGTCACTTTTGGTTTTATTTTGAAGGTTCTTTGTGGTGTTCTTTTGTCTTATCAGTGCAGTCTGTCGACTTGTCAGCTAACAAAGAGACAAACCTCGTGTGTGAACACATGTTGATGGATGGATGTGTGAACGCATGCCTCTATTTTTTATTTTTTTTATTCAGCTTCAGCTAATAAATCCCATCATTGGCATTTCCTGATTTTCTGGTGATTTCATAGCGGGTAGCAAACACAGACCGCCTGCTCACAAGAAGGAATAAATCAGCTTTTATTGCAGATGATCTGATTTTCTCATTCTCCTTATTCAGTTAGGTATGACCACCCACTCTGACCCAAGATCCTGCAAAAATCCTGTTACAGCTCCCCCTGCGATTCAGAATGACTCCGCCTGGGGTACAAAAAGGCGTCTGACTGAGTGTATGTGGGAGTTGAGTGGGAGAGAGAGAGACAGAGGGGGAGAGAGGGGGGATTATTTGGGCAGAGGTAGCCGTATATAGATGAAAATGGGATTGATCACTTTGCCCTGCCCTCATTAACTCTGTATTATTAAGGTGGAAGATGGATGGGAGGGAGGGAAAGGAAGAAGTGGTAGAGTCTGACATGAAAATGTTTTTTAGTAAAAGGGATAAAAGAGATGGGAAACACTGAGAGGACAAACGTTCTCTGAGTAGAGCGAGGAGCTCCTGTGTACTGTGCTAAAGTCGAGAAGCTTGTTGATAAGAAGCAGCTCAGCTTTGTTGTTGCCTCTGTACCTGCACATAAAGTGCAAAACAATAATCAAGCTACTGAAGAGACTATATCTGGGTTTTTACCAGTTCTGCTTCACTGTTCCGTGATGATAATCCCTTTGCTGCTGTGCATACTGAGTTTTTTTTTTTTCTTTTTTCTTTATTTTGCCTGAGCACAGTTTAGTGAATCATCACTTGTGAAAATCTGTCTGCAGGGTCAGGCTGTCTATTGTGTCTTCTGTTAAAATGCAGCATTTAGCTTATTTCACTGCTATTTCTGTCTGTGTTGTGTCTCTGACTGAGATGGGAGGAGAAGGGATGGATGACTAAAGCTTAGCTTGTCTCTGAATAGACTTTTGCACTAAGCTTTATCCTTCTGGACGACTGTATGTGAATAGAGTACAGAGTACAAGGAGAAAGGAATACTCTTCCAAAATGAATGTGCTCAGCATTTGAGAGTTTATTTGAATAGTATGTGCAAAATCCTTACATACATCCACATGTTTGTAGTGGGTAGATGTTCTCAAGTTCACACTTTCGCTCACACACACACATTTCTAACACAGCCCGGCCTTGGGAAAGTGTGCAAGGACATGCAAGGATGATGTCATTAGAGATTAATTACATGCATGCAAAAACACAGCATGTACTGTATTAGAAAGAGTGGAGTTTCATCTTTAAGGATAACAGCTACACTGCATTTAAATGTAAATCTTGCACTAAATCTAATTATATCATGTGCGAAGACTCAGGAGTCAAATTATGGCTCCACACACGTCAACGCTCTGTCGATTCGTGTTCCCTCCATCTCCTTTGCTTCTAATTCAGTGTGTTGGAATTCACATTTCTGCAAGTGCATGTGTGTTTATATACATGGAAGAGATGGCGTGTGTGTGTGTGTGTGAATGTCTGTGTGTGTCTTCGTGCATGTGTGCGTGTGTTGGGTTCCCCTGGGACAAGGGAGCAATAAAACCTGTCTGCTCTCCAGTGGGGGAGGAGAGGAATAAAGCAAAGTGCCAAAGACAAATGGCTTCTGTAATAGCCACATGTGCTGCTGGACCGACAACAAAGACGCTGAGAGAAAGTGTGTGTCCATGTGTCGATTGTGTGCGTCAGTGCAGGTGAATGAGCTTGTGTGAGACACATTCCACTCATGTGCTCATGCATGCTTTGCGTTGTGACAATGTATAGGTACATATGTTACATAGAAAAGCAAAAAAACAACCTGGCTTACCTTGCTTGACTCTAAAGGTTCATCAAGGTGATAAATATATGAGATTCTGGGGTAAATTGAAAAAAAAAAATCCCTGCATGAATTGATTTTTATCCCTTAAATGACTCTTAATCCATCCTTTCAATTGAAGTACCCTCCAGTATTTTGATTCTACATCATGAAAACCTCAGGGACTGTACAAATATTATTGGCGTTGGGAAAGGGCTTAAATCCAATATTTGACTTTGTAAAAGTAAGACCTGCCCCAGCTTTCCATGTATTTTCTTGAGATCTTCCCCTTGATTAAAAAAAATGCTATATCTTTTTCAACAATATCTCAAAATGTATGCAAACTTAATAAAATGCTAAATATTACAGGAATTTCTTATTTTTGAAGAAAGAGCTTCCAAATAAACATTCATTACACCCAACAAAATGACTGGACAAGGCACAGCCCATCCTTTCACACACTAATTTGTATGTATGTGTGGTCTTAGAGCAGCATATGTGTGAGACTGGCTGTCTAATAGTCCCTCAGATCCATTACATGATGCCTGGTTCAGTGTGTTGGGGTGTTTTTTCAAGGCAACTGTTTCAAAAAGCACATTTTAAATATCAAAAACCATCTTTCAGCTGTGGCTTTTTTTTTTTTTTTTTACATAAATGAAGAGAAAAAGAAACTGATCTCCTTTAAAACTCAGAACACTTTATGAAAATTGAAATTAAATCCTTTCTCCGACCCCTTTCTTTTGTTCACGCCTTAAGAAGGAGAAACCAGCAGAGGACAAACCACCTACACCCTTTATGATTGTGAGCAAGTCACTACCTGCAGAACAGAAATGTGTAGAATGGAAATGCATGTCACCAGTTTCATCAATAGGAGCAATTTAGCATTCATTAGCATTACATATGGTGAAGGATTTTCAATAATTATTTCTCTCTGCTCCCTTGGGCTCAGCAGTACGTCACATCAAAAAAAGGAGCTGTATAGCTCATACTATAGAGGTTCAGATGATGTATTCCCATCCGTCAGCCTATAGAAAACTGAAGCTCTCCTGTGACAACCCTCCTCCTTTCTGCATGTCTCATCTCTCCCACCTCATGTCTGTGTCTCATCCTTTCATCCACACAGACCTGCTCGGAGCAAAAATGAGGAGGTGGGCCTTTCACTTCTCCAATTCTACCCCACTCGAGATTTTATTTTTCACTCCATTTCCAGTGAGTCATGTTCTCAGCTCATCGTTTCTCACCTCCCAAGAAGAGCCACTTGATAGATTAGGAACTTGCGAAAACCATATTCCAATCCTTCGCCGAGTTTGATCAGTGCTCAGATATCATCTTATCCATGCTTTCATCACTTCAGCAATACATCTATCTGCCCACTTGCAGGGATGTGATTGCTCCTAGATGACTAGTCTGTACCTGGTGAGAAAAAAAATGGCTCTCACTGAGCTGTTTTTGTGGTGTATGTATTTTGTCTGCCCTGTCTGTTCATATGGCTGCATATATCTTTGTCCACCCATGGGTGTGAGTTCACATGTGAAAGCGTAAGCACAGAAGAATGTATGCATGAGCTGTGAGTGTAAAAAAAATACAGCTAACCTTCAGAACAAGCCGTATCTTTCTAACGCTGACCTTTTTTTCCCTGATGGAAGACGCAGGGGTCAGGACGCGTATCCTCCTATTCCCAGGGATATGGCATTGCCATGACAACAGAGGCAGGACTGTTCTTTTTTTCTTTTTTTTGTCTCCTGCTGTTTTCCCATAGGAGCTCATAGTGGGTACTTACCTCAACAAGGTGAAACAAAGCCTGCCTTCATTATATATCCCAGCTCAGATCAGTTTAAAATGCATTTATGCAGGAATAATATTAGTCTTGTCCTCTCTGGTCATGTCTGAATTAAATTAAAAGTCCAAATAAGTGGCACTTTTAAGAAGTTTGAGTCTGGAGGAAAATTACCATTTCATTATCCTACATACTCAGTTTGAATAGCCGGTAGAAATAGTGTAAATGAACTATTGTAAACCAAGTACAACAATGCAACTCATAAAGCCAAAAACTGGTGACTGTGTACTCAGTCTCATTAATGGTGTTTCCTCTGCTCAGAGTGAAGCAGCTTGATGATCAAAGATATGTATCCACATTTGTTACTCTTGTAATTGCATAATTCATATTCTCGTTGACGGAAACATCAAATCAGCTCCTCACCGAGACTGGGCTGGCCTCATCAAATCACACCCACACTATCCTCTTTACTTTTAGCATCTTATGCCACCAATAACAGACAGCCAGACAGAAGGGAGAACCTGTCAGGGTTTCCCCAAGCATATTGAGGCACGTCTAATTTTTTCTGCTGTTTATCATCATAAAAGGTTGTTTTATTCACACAGTCGGACAGGTTCTTTTGTTCACTGTCGTCTTGTGTTGAGGGTTTTTGCCGGATTGGTTTTTTGTTTGCCTCACTGTGAGCTGATGTGCAGCATACTCCGGTTCAGCCACTGTGACCAAGCTTATAACGCTCAGTCTCCCAAGACTGCTGTCATCAGCACAACCTCCAGTGCTACATCTGCGCCGTAATCAATGTGCCACCCACTCTCTAATATAACTCTGTCTCTTTCTCTCCCTCCCATCCCTCTCGTTCTCCACCTCTTTGAATTTTGTCTGTGTGCGTTGTATAATTAGCTAGTTATATGCTTGTGTACACCAATTAGAGGGCAGTGTGTGAATTGTCCTACATGTTTTTCTATTTGTCTGCCACTGTAAATTTTCCCTCTGTTTCAGAGCATTTTAATAAATATTATCAGCAAAGAAAAGCTTATCTTGACTTATGTCTTCCATCAAACATTTCATAGTTTCATAGTAATTTATCGCTGCAAGGCTTCAGAATCGCACGCCTTCAGTAAAACTATCGTTTTCCATATTATTCAGCTTGCAGAGTTTCAAAAAATTTCTTTAAAAATGTTCTTTTAACAGACACCTCAACAAAATATCTGTGAATTACTTTGAAGACGACCTTCAGGAATATAAATAATGTCCTTGAACATTTCATCTCCCTGTGCATTTGGACAGAATGTAGCTCTACACCCTAGTGGAGTAGCATGAGATGTGCCAAAGGCAGTGAGAGCTGCTGCTGCTTAGCAGTTCGCTCTGTTCATTGATATGACTGCCACTTTACACACGGAGAAGACACCTGCTAATGAGAACAGACTCCCCAGCTGCACATACAATTAGAGGGTGGAAGTTTTATTTGAACTTTGGAACCTACTCAAATATTCAGTGAGATGGTATGAAGACATGAATTTGACAACACAAAACTAGTCTAAGTATACATTTTTTTTACTGCCTACACCAACATATGATTGGATGCAACATTTAATTAATAGTATATAACTGGGATAAACCTTTTGTCTATATGAATAGGTCCTGTTTGTGCTGTAGGATATTAGCTCCGTCTGACAGACGCATAAACAGACGGCCTTCAATAAAACTGAGTCCATTTATATTCTGTAGTTTTAATGCCTCTGGTTCAATGCAGACGGAGAATTCTTCACAGAGCTCTTGCATAATTATGGAGCGACTAAAATGTAAAGTGACACTCTGACAAATTTCCTGTGAGAGCCAAAAACACAACAGTCATTTCACATTGTCGGAGTCTCGAGTTTTCTTGGACATATCGATGTGAGGTACTTTATCGGTTTGTGGTTTTTCTCTCTTATATACTGCTTTAATTAAACCCTCCTGAACTGAAACAGTGTGACAAAAGCTCTCAGACATTTGCCCTCTCTGCCATCTGCTCATTTACTGACTGTCCATGTATTAGTGACACCACATACAGTCTGTTACTTTGAAATAGTGTCTTTCCAAAACGACACAAAATTGGAATCCTAGGTTTATATGTTGAGTGTAGCTTTAAAGGGAAGTGGGATGTGCTGTTGTTGTGTGCGATCGAAATGTGGCATTGGCTTAATCAGCCAGATGGCATGTTAGAGAAGGCATGTTGAGAAGAGAGTGTTAACCCTCCTGTAGAGATCAGACCTAAAGTATGGATTTATCCTCACTAAGCTGGTGTTTTTACTCCTCGCCTACGATGACACCCACTCATACCTTATTTTCATGTTTTTCATGATAGGTACATGCATGCACTTGAGCATATTAGACACTGTGTTAACGTGTACTGTTTATTCAATGACACCAAAATAGAAAAGTACTTTTATTGCAGTAGTTCTGCCCTTATCCTCATTCTGCCTTCTATTTTTCAATGTCTCCCGAGGAAAAAAGCTCATTACAAAACACTTCACACCCATCCCTCTTTTCCTCCTTCCTGTCTTCATCAGACATCCTCAGGGCTTTTTTCCTTCACTTACATACAAACAGTCTGTAGCCTCAGTTATCCCCCACTTCTCTTCATTTATCTCTTTTTTTCTGCCTTGGATATCTATTATAATTTAATAATTGCATTTATATTATCAAAGCTATACTAGTCTTGCTGGTTACAATATTAGCATTATTGCTGTATGAATTGGTGTATGTAGCCACAAATCACATTACAGTTTAAACTTATAATACACATAAAATGTTTTGAATCAACAGATGCTTATAAAAGATGCAGAAAACCATTAAAATTGATACAGGATGGTTCCAAACGGTCAGTTTCTGTTATATCACCAGTGTCGTTTTGTCCCACATGCAGCTCCGTTTTGTTTTAAACAGCCATGCATAATATAAGTCACAAAGGAGCAGAACCCTTTGTGCTAAGAACAGCTGATCTGGGGAATTGCTGCTACCCTGACCAAACTAAATATAGATCACCTTAAGTGGCTCTGTGGGGGAACAACAGAATGAATTCTCTGAGAGTGTTTAGTATTTCATGCTACTTGTTGCTCTTTCTAAGAGTTTCCTGTGCTGTCTTTTATTTCAGATTAAACAGAACCTCCATCTCTCTGAAGAGCCATCAAAGACAACTTCGTTAACTCAGAGTAAATGCAAGATAAGTGGCAAGTTGAAAAGAAAAAGATTTAATGAGATGACATTTCATCCTTGGAATACTCAACTGAAAAGCCATCATCTCACAGGATCTGAAGAGGAGAGACAGGGAGGGAGGAAACACTTGTGAGTTCATAGATGGCATCAGCAACCTGCAGGTGTCTTTGAACGCGCCAACAAAATCAGTCCAAAATGAGCATCCCAACTGGTTACCAGGGACTGAGGGTCAGTGTTGACAGAGGAGAAAATCTTGGAAGTAAAACCCAGGTCCAGTTCCCCCAATCTGGGGATGATAATGCCAATCAATTATCTTCAATTGGCAATCAAGAAGGCAGAGGGCTGATAGAGGATGCAGGGTTCAGCACAAGCTCTATTCCTCCTTTGGTCTGTCAGAGTGAATCTCCGGACAAATTAGTGATCTGGGACTCTGAGCAGCAATGCATGGAGCCTGAGCTCAGAGAGTTTGAGCTCTTGGATTGCCAGGAAATGCATAAATTTTTGGGAAACAGGGATCAGGATGAGGAGAATGAGGACGAAGATGATGGAGGGAGTATGAAAGATGGAAAAGATGAGGGTCCCATGTCCATTTCCTCAAGCTCAACTGCCAGCTCCGCTTCCATCGGAGTGAGGAGAAATGACAACGACAGCAACAAAGTGGAGGGCAGAACACAGAGGGGCAGAGAGGTGCAGAAAAGAATTGCCTGTCGTAGTACAGAAGAGCTAGACACATGTGTGATAGGCTCAATAGAGAAAAGGGGCACCAGGTCAGGCAGAGCAGGAGATAGGGAGAGACGGAAGGGAGGTCTGAAGGAGTCCAAGTCAGAGACAAATGTTTTCGTCTCCAGTCTGTCAGCGGTTTCCCTCAGTGGGAGCCTATCATGTGCTCTGGATAGCAGTGGAGAAGCGCAGTCTCTAATCTGTCTGTCTAATTCCAATACTAACCCTTTTCCCGATACAAACAACACTACCTCAGCCCAGACCAGAAGAAGGGCAGCCCCTGTAGATGCCAACCAGAACTCCCCACCACTGCATCCTCAGGAGAAACTCGGCCATCCTCAATTGTACAGTCAGGATCAGAGACAGGAGGGGGGTGGTCATCAGAGAAATGGACTGTCCTCCGACGGGGTTCTGGGCCAAAGACGGAAGGCTGGATTTGAGGAGAGGGTGATGCCACCACGACGGCAGCAGCTCGTCAGACCCCTCTGTCAGACAGAGATGGTAAGAGCAAGGAGCTTAGCAGAGCCCACTGCTCATCAAGCTGAGACAGGGCAACCTTCTTCCATTAACCCCTCTCCAGATTCACACACTAATGGATCAACCAGAAAGTTTACGAAATCGTCTTTACGTGAGCCATCAGATTTCTCCTCCCTTTACAACGCACCTGGAGTCTCACAGGCCAGGCAACCCATCCAGGCCCCCCAGGCTCCACCTGCAGAAAAACCACCAGCCACACCTGTATGGCGTAATTCAAGTCCTTCCAATCTTTCTACCTTGGAGAAGAGACCCCAGACTCAGCTCACATACAGACGGAATTGTTCCAGTCCCAACAGGACAGGGGTTGACTCCAGGTCATCTACCCCTCCCCAGTCGCCTCTCAGGACACCCCAGGGTTCTCCACGCAGGCAACCCTCCATGTACCTCGTTTCCAGGAATGTCTCTGGAGTGATTAGACAAATCCCGTCAGGATGCAACCCTGCTGTAACAACATCAGCTCAGGGCTATGGCAACAGCTGCATCAGAGCACCAGTCAAAACCAATATAAGCACAAGTGGAGTCCCCAAAGCGCCTCTTAGCAACCAGCAGAGCTCTAACCACAACTCCAGCCCCAAAGAGAGCTCCCCATCCCCTAAACTTAAACCTAAAGGAGTTCGGCCCAAAATCATTACCTATGTCCGCAAGAATCCTCAATTTAAGCCCCAGGCTTCTGATGGACCTTATCAGGTATCCTCTCTACCATCCCGACTCTCAACATACACACACGGCCAAACAGCCTCTTCTTTCAAAGACGCACCTAAAGACCCCTCCAAGCCTGATACGGACACCAGAGGAGCACCAGTGCTCAGTGCCTCCAACCTGCTTTATGACAAGTACCGCCAAGAGATGCAGGCAAACATCTTCCCATCTGGAATGCTGAACAGGAGTATCAGGCCCCCTGGAAACACACACACCGTCCCCCCTTCACACACACATAGCCACACAGCACCCCCAAAACTGGGCAGCAAAGCAGACAACTTTTATGGGACACTATCAGAGGTAAGTGTGAGGTACAGTCTGGACTATAAGTAGTTGATTTTAAGGTTGTTGCTGTAAATATATTTTCATAGAATTAAAACAGCGAAACAAATACAAGGATTCAGCACAACCCACTACCACAGCATATGCACAGAAAATAATAAAGGATAAAAATAGGATCTAATTATGATGATTCCCATATCAATTATCAGAGATAACTATGTTAGGATGTACCGTATATGCTATATATGTACATTGAGTACAAAGAAGAACCTCTTCTGTTAAATCAGTTGACTCTGCATATCAGTTTTACAAGCTGCTGTCCTTAATTTCTATCCTGCAGTAAACCATGTATAATTGATCACAGCTCCTCTGTATTTTATTCCCTCACTCACAGGAGCTGCTCATTATCGCTTTAAAATCATTCCTTATTGATTCTGATTAAATAGCTTCATTTGGCATTCATATTCATCCAACGTCAAACAGCAGCATGTGGAAATAAATAGTTAATGCATTTTGAAGTACAAAAGTCCACAGGGACATGATGGTTCTCAATGATGATGGGTTTTCAATGCTTCATATGTCATGTATGTTAGCATTTTGTCCAACACATGTGGTAATACAATTAAAAGACAGCATAATTCATGAATTATAAATTATGCTGATGGTGATGTTAAACAGGTCAAATATCTGGATATTTTATGCAGAGTTTTGCTACATGTTCTTTTAGGAGAATATATGTCTTCAGATTTGCTGTGATTGGAATTCCATTAAAATTTATGATAAACTTTTTATTCCAAATAAAATATTGTAACAATTTAAGCAACATTTATTGAAATTAACTTTGACCCTTCACCTACAATACATCAATTTTCTTGTCAGTTTTCAGGCAGTGTTTCAGGATATGTTAAAGGGGGACAAAAAGTCAGACTCATTGGGTTTTTCTGTTGAAGAAGACCCCCTCAGTACTAGCTAGGACCAAAAAAAAGTTATGTGTTAATCCGTACTCTCAGTTTAGCCATCCGTGCCCACAGTTAAGCGGTTTGCATTGTGAATCCACAGGTACAGATTGGTAAACCATAGGTAGGGATTTACACATAGCTTTTTCTGATTTTTTTTTCTCAAGCAACATCAGAGGGGGATCAGTGAGAAACTAACCCTTGCTGTAATGAACACTGTAGCATTGTATATGTAATTTTTGTTCTGAAACAGTGAAAATAGCTACGACTTGCCTCTTAAGAAGAATTACCATGGTTACATGGATCAAATAGCTCCTGTATGATTTACTAATACTTCATAACAACAGGAATGTTATAAAACCATTACGAATTTCTATTTTAGAATTAATCTCATTATTTTGAACTCTAGGTTGGAAGATCTGGTAATTTTAAAGGAAGTGCTGCTGAGGAAGCGCTGCAGGCTCGGACAGCAGCTCAGGCCGGAGGGAGCGGCAGTCTCCTGCGCTCTGGTAGAGGACTGCGTCTGGGCCTGGGAGCTGTCACAAGGACGACAACAGGATCAGCCAAGGGAAGAGGGCCCGGTCAAGGTCAGAGGTCAACACTGGTCTTCAGCCAGCCGGTCCAGCCTGTCACTCCAGCAACCAGTCAGAAGAGCCAAGATAACACAGGTAGGCTAAATAAAACATCCCCTTACATTATGTTTTTGATCAGGTTTACTTTTTCGTCACAACTTGAGTAACAAATGAAGATTGCCTCTTTAGAGCTGCTGGATTTTATTTCAGCGACCCAAAATTTTGACACAACAGAGATCTACCTTATCCCTCTCCTCCCTCGCAGCAATGAGCTGCAGTGGGACTTTTCCCTCCTAAAATTGGCGTGAGATGAAGGCAGCTCATTAAAATGCGTTCTCTGAGATTAATTTTGGCTGATCTGATTGGAGGGCTTTAAGGAATACTCGGAGGGGACTTCTTCTGCTCCAGAAGGCTGCCAGCTACAAAACAAAATAAATAAATAAAAAGTATGCTCACTTTTTCTCTCCACACACACACACACACACACACACACACACAGAGTGAATTTCTGATTCAGATGATTCAGATACCAGCTCTGACTGCTGAAGTCAGATTTACTTTACAGCTCGACTGTCGCTGGAATATTGAAGTATGAAATTCGCTCATCACCCTGCACACTGCTGGAAGGCTGTGCCATTTATCACTTCCATGCATATTTGATCTGGTCTCTCCCTGTGTGTGATAACCCAGACCCATGGTATAAAAAAAAATATTCAGACACTTAGATGTGCATGTGTACACTCAGAGGTGCACTCATAGCCCAAAATTGCACATGCAGAACCGATCAGTATAGTGTTATGATGTGCCAGGCTTCTTTATCATAATCCCTATTAATACATATGTATGGTGTCTCAGTGTTGCTTGGCCCTCTGGGAAATAGATGCTTTGAAGTGCAAAGCAATTAACTCTTAAGTAATGTCAGTATCTTGATGCTAGAATTATCTCTCATCCATGCTGCCCTGCACACACTGCATGGACAATGACCAGCTCATATAAACGCTGTGTATGTGAGTCAGTCAGCACCTTGTGAAGCCATGTGTCCATTCTTGTATGTAAAAGCTGAACGATGAAGGGATTTCGGTTGTTTTTATTGTTGTTGCTTTTTCATTCATTCGGTCCTGAAGAAATCGGAGCCACAACACTTAAAAATGTGCCACTTCAATTTTCCTTTCATCTCCATTGCTGTGAATCACAGCTTGTCGGCCTTTTGTGAAGGAAAATCTTTCCATCATGCATGCATGTATTATAATAATTATACTGCAAAGCAATTGTGTAACAGTCAAAGTAGTCTGACTACTCACATAATTACTGTGCAGGGTTTAAACTTTGTATTGTTATTATAATGAGGATCATCCACTTACAGGACAGGACGTCTGTGTTGAAGCTGGCATATAACTTCTGCATATTGAGGCGATCACCCTCACTCCTCTACAGCAGTGAAGCTTTGCTCAAGTACCTCTGCAGAGATTGCAATTCGCTCAAGTATCGCATTTAATAACATGCAATTTAACGCTTTATGGAGGAAATCCATGCAAGTTTTTTTCAGCTCACCTTGGGCTGTAATTAAAATCAGTTGGTCATTATAGTGCTCATCGTCGCTGCCTGTCCCATTGACTTTTCTGAGCCCACTTCATGTAATTCATCCAAGATAGGACGCTCTCTCTTTCAGTACAAGTCAATAGATGCCTTGAAGATGTATTCATTTTGAGGGGTTGTTGAGAAACTGAAAGGTGATGGTTCAGACCCACGGGCAATGTAAAGTGGTTTTACTGAAATCTTTAAAATGGCTTAAGGGAGAAAACTGCAACCCCAGGAAAACAGACAGTTTTTTTTAATAATTTATGATGTGTTTTCAAGTTCATACTTTCATGGATTTTGTTTGTATTTTGGTTCTTCATCAGGTTAAGTGTATTTTGAAGGTGTGATATGTGAAAGAAGAAAGTAACAGATGCAAGAGAAATGCTGAAGTAGAAGTTAAAAAAATGTTATTATGGCACTAAAGGAAACACAAAAAGAGAGAAGGGCAGTCAAAGTCATATTATTAAATTTATTTCCCTCTGAATCCTTTTTATATTCTTATAAATAATGTGTATTTTCATTTAGAAGGAGCATAGGTCCGTGATATCTAGGCAAAAGTGGTTGTTTGTGAGGCTCATCTCGCTCTCAGAGGTGATGAATTGAAGGAGGGAGGGGTTGCAGGAGGGAAATGAGGACATTCATCTTTAATGATCCTGACCTTTTCACTCAAGAGGAGCGAGCTCTGATCTAATAAACAGACCGCATGGCACACAGGAAGATATTGAGGAAGGAGGATATAAAGTGATAAGTGTGAACAGCAGCACCGATGATGCTGGAGGGGGGAGTTACACCGGAGACTTTTTCTCCCTCTGTCCCACTTTGTTTCTCTCCACTAGCAGAGCTTGTGTCCTCCCAGTTGGAGTTTTGTCTTGTATTGATGAGGTTGTTGCCCTGTAGCATGCACAGGAGAACACAGCTGTGCCAAATAGAGAGGAAAGAAGGGCTGCCCACCTTATCTCCGCAGCCAGCAGGGGATAATGCTCCTCTTCTGCACAGGATCTAAACCTTGTGCTGCAGGCTGGGCCAGCCAAGATGGGTCTTCTCTCTGAGGCCTGAGGATTTGCCCACTGCCCACTGTGTGCATGTGTGTGTGTGTGTGCAGCATGGTTGTTCATGCCTGCACATTTGATCTGTTTTACCATTGGAAACCATAAGATTACCGAGAGGGAGGATTTCTCCCCATTGCTAACTGACAATAGCTGCCAATATGGTGCTCTGATTACTTTTATATCCTCCCTTTCGCTCTTTGATTTCCTGTAGTTTCTTTACCTCCCTCTGTAAAGACATTTTCTCTCCTCTTTATTTTCTTCTCTCTCTTAATCCATTTTTCCAGAATTGTCAAGCCACAGCTTTAGTACAGTGGTGGGTCACTGCAGCTAAAATCACTGTAACACTAACAATAACAAGGAATTATCGATCATGTAATGAACTATAAACACAAGCTAGACACAACCCATGCATTGAAAAGATATGTCATCTATGTCCTAAATTGTAGGTGTCATATTAAAAGTCATAACAGTGCAGGCATTAGAGAAATTGCTGGCCGCCAGCCCAGTCTGCAAACACAGCCAGAGCCAAAAGCAGCTGTTAGCAGGTTGTTGTGTTTATGGTTATTTTATTTGCTTGCTGCAGCAGTCGCAGTTATAATAGAGGAAACTTCCACTGAGAGCTTAGTCAACACAGGTTGATGAATGATTCACAGGGGAAATAAACATCATGGCTATGTTGAATCCTCAGTATTTTGTTCGTAGGGGAGTGCTGGTTAATGAGTATGCAGCATTCCCTCAAACTCACACACACAGACGCACTCAATGTTATTTCCTGTTCTTGCTCTGCTTTCCCTGTAGCACCATATGCTGCAGCATAAGTTGAAATGCATGCAATGATGATGAGTGTTTACCCTTCTCTTTGTAGTGTCTGGCTGCTGCCTATATTCTCTGCCTGGATAATATCAGTTCAGCCAAGGACACTCCATGGAGATGTAACAGTGGACCTCTTCAAAGGCCTTTTGTTTTCAAAGTATTGGCTGCTATGATGCTTTAAAAAATTGTTTAAATAATTCTTTGTTTCTTCTTTTCTAACAGACGACCAGGTCTTCACCCATCATGCTGCTCCTCCTCCTGCTCCAGCCACAGCACAGCCACAGACCGCCGCGTCCAGGTCTCTGCTTCCCAAAGCAAGCCAGTCAGGCCTGCGACCTCCGGGCTTCAGCTCCAGCCGTCTCCCTGCAGGTCGCCTGGCAGCTTTTGGCTTCGTCAGGAGCTCCAGTGTGTCCTCCGTCTCCTCGGCCCACTCAGCCGACAGCACACAGAGTGACCCCTGCAGGACTGCCCACCGTGAGTCCACTCAAAACAAATCTGGTGCCAATGTTTGTGAAATTCCTGATGGTACTTCCACAAACACCTAGTTTATAAGTACACTATTACCGACATACTGACTTTGCTGCCTTATTCCCCTTATGAATATACTTTGCATAAACAGCCCCCTCCTACATTCATTATGTTACATTTTGCTTTCTCTTCCTGATCTCCACCCTGCATGCAATTTATTCTTCACTCTATTTTCATAAACAAGCTCCAGGTTAAAAACAACTGAGGAGCTGCAGTTTTCAAAAAGTGTTTTTCTATAACACACAATGACACAGTTTGAGGGATGTTTCTGGCAACAGACATAGCTGGTTTTCTTATTGTTTATTATGATGCAGTCAAGTTTCAGTGTCATTGAACCAAAAAGGGGCACTAATAATAGTTCATTCAAATCATTATTATTAATACTAGAGGTCATAACATTGTGACATTAATTTCCTCCAGGACAATTCCGACAATTCACGAGTTAAGTGAGACGACACAGTGCACAGCTGGTGTAATATTAAACACAAGAAAGCTGAATGACTGATAGTTGGGACCTTATAAATATGATATGAATTTTTTCAGTTTGCTGCACCGCTGAAAATTCATTGATTCATATTCTGAACAAGGCGTGAAAAGTGTTCTCAGCTTGTTTTGTCTTGAATGTGTGTAAAAATAACAGAGAGCATGATGTCATTCCCCAGATTCATCAGTAATTTAACAGGCTCTTAACTAGGTCTCTGCTGCAGATTCAGTCAGCATTAGCAGAGATAACAGTTTAGAGTGGATACATTTAATTTTTTTTCACAGTCATAGAGAACTGGAGGTGCACTTACAGTTGTGATTTTCAGAGCTGCTTGGCAGGCTGGTCGGTTAGTTGGCTGAAATTTGAGGGAGCTTGCATGTGTTTTTAATGTGACCTACATAGGGAATGCTTGTTCTTCCTCTCCCAGTTACAGTTGACGTAAGCACCTCCACTCTCACGCACGTCAGGCCCCCTGTTATGTCATCACCCCCACCACCAACAACACCCCCCACCCCTACCCCCCTCCACACACACACACACACACACACACACACACACACACACATACACACCAAACACCAAACACACACACACACACATATACTCACATGCACTTTTGAATTTGTACTTTTTCATCCTTCTTTTCTTTTTCCCATTGGTTGAAAATGAACACAAACTGTGCTTTAATGTGGGTTTTTTTTAGCTGTGGAGCAGGGGGAGAGAAGACTCCTTTGGGTCTTCAGATCAGAAATAAATGCTTTTTTTAATTTATGAAGGGAGTCCTATTTGTTTTATACAGACCAAGAAATTGATTTAATGATTGCTTTTATCTATGATGTCTTCATATTTGGGTAAAACATTATGTATAAAGGCCTTAATGAATTAGTAGTGCTCTAACTAGAATGTCAGCATATACTGATTTATTGTTAGATTACTGGTTAGCAAAATACTGTAAGCAGCTGTTTTGATTATAAGTTAATTATGGGCTCATAACCTTAAAATCAAGGAATTTTATTCACTTTTTGTCCAAACGATGAACTGATAAATTAGGGAAATAATCGGTTGACCAGACCAAATGAGAATGTGCCACAACAACAAAAACAACACTCCTTTTGTTCTTGTATTTTTCATGGTCTTATTCTCCTCCACGCATAATTTTTTTCAGTCCCTGCCTGAATTTCAAACTCTTACCTAAAACTATGTTTCATCTTGAATGTTGTGGCACAAGCAAACAATAGTTCAACATGATACTTTCCTACAGCGTCTGAAGTAAATCTGTGAAGTGAATATGTGAAAAAGACCAGTGTAAAACAGAAGAGCAACAAGCTGAAAACACATTCTCCATCGTGTGTCGATTCTTGCATGCAACCAGCTGCCGCCTGCAGCTGTACATTTTGATTTTTCTATTTCTGCTTCAGTTAATGTCGGAGACAAACTCAACATAATCAACAGTATTGAATTTTTACCCCTCCTTTGCCACTGGACAATAGCTTCATTTATATTACTATATTACAAATAAATTACCCTGCTAATATCAATATCACTAATCAATGAAATGAGATTCAAGCAAGAGAACAGCTGTAACAAAAGATCACAAGTTCATTCTGAACACTGTGCATCTGATTTGATGTGACTGTTTATGTGACTGTAACAAGTGCATCCACTAAAACAAAAATACACAATATAACAGTGACAGCTTTTTTATATAAGCAGCTGCAAATAGAAATGCGCACATTTACTCCAGTAATCTATCATCTGTGGTTCAAATCTCTATAAGCATTTCAACTACTTTATATCACGCCTGTAAACACACACACAGACACACTCACAGAGTGCAGGAACACCTGCCAGCATGGTGCAGCAGACTAGAAGTTTTAAAAGTGGTGCCTGCAGCAGAATGTTCGTGTTCGTGCTGCTGCTGCTCAGAGCTCAGTGAGACCAAAATGGAATCAAGGATGATAGACATGAGAGGCAAAAGATTAAGGGCCTTTGATGTTCATTTCTGTGTGTGTGTGTGTGTATGAGGTGTGTGTGTGTGTGACAGTGAAAGAAGCAAGAGGAGAGAGCAGAAAAATTCACTTCCACTTTTGAAACTGTGTGGTGCTTGTGACCTTTTTGTGGCATTTGAACTCTCCCAGCTATTTGAACCTTCAGGTCTAAAGTGGACTTGACTGTGGACGGAGCCGTCTCCCTCGCTCCCAGTGTGTGAGCACTTGTTGAGCTTTAACCTGAGGCTCGTGTAACATCTTTTTCTCTGACCTTTCTTTAGGAAAATAGGGACACTTTGGATGTTTGTTTGAATGAGGCACAGTTTTAAATGTTGGGTGGTGGCTCTGTTCCACTGTACAAACCATTTGTAGATGATGATGTTATGATTTTAAGAAAGACGTAAGATGATGAAATATCGATGGGGACAGAAAAGGGAGAAAATACTTTTTAAAGTTACTTTTCCAATTTCTAAAGGCCCTTTCAGGTATTTTTGCAGACAGTTGTCTTCTATTTCTGGTAAAGTTACATTAGCTGGATTAAATTAGCTAGATAACATCAACTAAACTAATGCATCCCATGGGATTTACAAGGTTAATTAGTTTATCATTTTACAACACAGGGTTTTACAGCAAAATGTCACTTGTAGTTTTTTGCAGTGTGGCCAGATAAGTGAGAAACAGGTGACACTGTTTGAACCTCTGAGAAACACACCTGCAATATCGCTTATTTCCATAGACGCCACCAAAGGCAATCAGATGTAAAACCCGGAGACGATCACTCTAATAATCATTTGTACGTGCCTGTGCACAAGTGAGTGTGTGTCAATATGAGAAGCAAGAATGTGTTGAATGTTTTAGATACCTGGTTTTCCTCTACCCCCTCCCCTGGATCTTTGCCCCCTCTCGCACTGCTCCTACTGAGATCAAAGAGCAGACAGATTGACAGGTGAGTTCTCACAGATCCTTCTGTCAAGGATGTTGAGGGAGCTGCAGCAACCCAGTGCCTCCTTCTCTAACAGAGAGAAGAAAGGGTGAGGCTCAGTTGCTTGTTTTCCCCATTGATTAGCAGGCAAAGAGGACTCCATTAGGGCTCTGGTTGATACAGATAGGAGTAATCGTTAAGGAACAGAGCAATAGGGAAGAAACGATTGCCGAACTCCGGCAAAGTGGGTTAGAGGCAACATCCCTGGAGTTTAAACTACCCGCTGTCATAGAAGGTCAGCACGCTCTGATCAGTGCTCAGATGTGCGCATGTGTGTTTCAGTCTAATTGTGCATCTGTGGAGAACAGAGCGGAGAGGTAGAGACATGTGGATGTATGGCCTGAGAGAATATGTTCAAATTTACACAAGCATCAGCTTATAAATACATTGTTGAATGGTTGGGTCATTAAATTACACAGGCAACACACATCACCATTCTTTTAAGCCATCCATATAACGATGTTGTGGGGTTTTTTTCAGTTTTTGAGAAATCAGTCTCTGAGATTTCTGCCTGCAACCTGATAGCATGGTGTTAAATGAAATTTTGTTTGTGGTGCTCACGGCACTAACAAATGATATTTTAAATAATCAGCGGGTCAATCTCCCCTAGAAACAGTGTCCCAGTTACTCATAATAATAATAATAATAATAATAATTGTTTTAAAGGTACTAACTCCTTAATAAAAAAATAATTAGAATATGAACTGTATACACAATCGATTTCCATTAATCTGCACTGTCTTGGGCGATGACAGAAATGACTATCTATGTGGCTAGATACCACTGAAGGGAAGCATCGATATACTTGGTTGAATTTTCGGTTTGGCAACCCTTTAATATTGTTAGAGTATCTTATTATGATGAAAAAACTAGCCTTCCAGATACCCGCAGAGCTTTTGGAGTGAAATAAATCACAGTTACAGGAGACCTGAGACACACAATTACTCACACATCCTCACACTGCGGTAAGCAATGTGACACTGAGCTAAACTGGTAGAGCCTTGATTGATTTTTATTGGCTGTTTGCATATACAGTATTTGTGTGTTTGTCTAGCATCTGGGGGTTATAGGTTACTCCATATGACATTGATTGGCCATTAACCCAATCCTCCCTTCAGCCTAGTTGCTGACATTCCCTAAGGTGTTTCAAGGATGTGTGTGAGTGTGCATGTGCCTGAGAGAGCGAGCATCTGTGCATGTGAGAAACCGAGAGGATCTGTCGTTAATTCCGCTGTGACTGACAGACTCCATTACATAGCAGATAGGAGGAACCAGCAGAAGGAGGCTGATGAAGCCTGCGCCTTTGAGCCACGCCGACTCCACGCTGGAAACTCAATCACCAAAACAAACGCCGTGTTATTAGAGAGCTATCACCACTATCCGTCTTTTTCTTCAGGTGATAATAAAGTAAAAGCAAGTCAAATGAGCAGAGGGAAAAAAACTGAGCAAACAGCGGATCACGGGAAAGGAGGAGGGAAGGGAGACGCAGTCATAAAATCAAAATTCATTGAGTCAAAATGAGCAGAGGAGCGAGAGAGGAAGGGAGAAGTGAAAGGGAAAGAGGAGCGGAAGGAAGGAAGGAAGGAGAGGAGCATGGAGGGATTGGCGCAGGGAGGAGAGTGGATGGCATACCCCAGATGCCATGGCTCAGATCTGGTCTGTGACTCATGCTAGCTCACTGTGAACAGATGGTTTCTATGGTGCATGTGCACACACAGATATTCGCAAACACACACTAGTAGAGCAGCAAATTAGATGGGCCAATTAGATATGGCTGCCATTCTGCGGCTGAAGAGAGAAAAACTAACATGGCAGAGGCTTTACCGAAGCAGCAGCGGGAGGATGGGCTCAATGGGCCTGTTCATTAACTGATAAACTCCCAGCGTATTTTATCCAGATTCATGTTAATCACTGTTTATGAGCTTAACTGATTGTCCACACTGACAAAAACACTGAGGATGTAAAAAAAAAAAAAGGAGGCATTATTGTCAGATATAGTTTTAAATCTGAGCTTTGACTCACTCAGCTATAAGATACTCATCATATGTATTGGCATGTGTTGGGTTTGCATTAGCAAAGGCTTAAAGGGTTAAAGGATAAATAAAAGAATCTTAATTTGTAATTCTAGATTATTCCGAGAAGAGAGTCTCAGTCATTGACAGCACAACAGCATCCCTGTCACTCATCCTTTCTCCTACTGAGCAACCCCCATTTCTGCCTGCAATGCCAATAAATTGCTTTTGGTTCCACAGCATGTGTAGGCTTTTAACCCGAGCTGGTGTTTTCACAAGTAAAATTGCTGAAAAATTGTATTTTTCCTGTTGATGTTTAGCTTTTTTACTTATATATCTCTTTTCATTTATGCCTCACTTTGATTTGGAGTAATGCTTGTTCTCCATCAAAGCTAATAACCTCCATAAAGACTCTTTTAATGATAAAAGTTAGAGATCTAATCAAAATGACTGTGAGCAGAATTTTTGAATGGATGCAAGATGAGGACTTAAGTGAACCTTTGTGTAAAACACATGCCACTGTTTCAAGAATATATTTGGCTACTTATCTTGCTGTGTCATTTTTCTACCTGCTTAAAAAGAGGCTTTGGTAGTTAAACAAATGTTTATATAGTCATGAAACAATTCTTGTTTTCCATCCATTTTTTTCTCTCCATTAGAAAAGATATGTCTCAACTCCTTGTGGCTGGACTGAACCTTTTATCTCCTGACACCTCGGTCCTGACAGAGGACAGAAGGCCTGTGGATGTTGCTGTCAGCCTGTGTTATCATCTAATCTATCTCTCAGTCTGCAGCTAAAGTCTAGTCTCTGAAGGGGCCATTACTTTGTGCTTCATATATGCAGCTTTAACCTTGACTTTCATCCACTTCGCGGCAGATGCACAGTTGTGTACATACTTTGTGTTTACAGACACTTTTGTTGCCAGGAGGAAATTATTGTTTGAAACACACAGTGCAAAGTTGTCACATACATCCTGTTATCCTCACAAACACTGTCACTGATTTGCATGTAATTAAAATTAAACATTTCTCCGAGATACAGCTTGACAAATGTTTAGCAAAATGTTGCCTGAGGGTTTTTGAGGGATTTCCAAGTTTCTCTTGGGACATGAAACAAAATGCAGACAGTATGTTATATATGTGTGCATAAACTGGTGGGGAATAAAGTACTCTGTACTTTGTTACTGGTGGATAAAGAGTGCCAGTCATTTAAAACCTGTTTCAAAAAACTGACAAGAAGCAATGATTAATTAGCAGGACCAATCATAAAATCTGATGAATATAAGCCTCAAGCTTAATTACACTCAGTGTCTTCAGTGTTGGACTGAATGAGGCTGACATCTGTCTAGTTTAATCAAACAGACTTAATTCAGGTTGGACTTAAAATTACAAATTCAGTTTCTAATCTTTCTTTAAAGAACTGAAACATCCTTCTGTGGAATTTTTATTTTTCTACTTGTTTGCAGTTTGTGTAATTCTTATACAATATTTAAGTTGAAAAAAATTGATTTTATTTAAGAATTGTCTGATAATACACAACATCATAATGCAAGCAACAGTTTGATCTTCCTGATGGCAAGTTATTCGCAGTTTAGGTTGATTCTTTTGCAGTAATTTTTTTATGATAGTTTTTCGCTTACTTTGATTACGTTTTTTGAACTGCTTTCCTGTGTGCCTTGGCATCTTCAGTACGAACAAACAAAAAATCTACCTAAGTACTTTTGTCCATTTCTCATCATTTTTTATGCTTCTTTACTCCACAACTTTTTTGGAGGGGAAATTATACTTCTTTTACTCCATTACATTAATCTGACAGCTACAGTTACTCACTACTTAGTTTGTAGGTTATGCTTTTACCTCCAAAACATTATGATTAGCATCTCTATCAGTTACTACCCTGTCTTTACATAAGCTTACATTTAGCTCCCCTTTGGCTGAACAAAATGCTTCTTACATGTAAATACACCATGAAAAAATAATATTAAAAAAGACTCTTAAGTAGACTAATCTGTATAATGTTACTTTTTTGAGTAATACTTCAGTACTTTTTGCTGATAATACTCTGCACTGTTATTTAGGTGCAATTTCGAATAAACATCATGTAATAGAATATTTTTGCAATGTAGAATTCATACTTTTTACTTAATTACTTGTAAAATAAATTGGGTTCTACAATGATTTCCCTTCTCTCCAGCCCACAAAAGCCCACCAATCAGTTATAATCTGTCTCCTAAATACCTCAAAAGAGTCCATTCATACCATTCTGCTGCGGTATTTTTGTAGGCATTCAGTTCTTTTTGAATCATTTGTTTATTTTCAAGGGGCTGTGTGGTTTTTTGAAGAGTAAGAGCTTTTCTTTGGCGTGTCAGCACTGCAAGCTGTGCACCTGGGTGTGTGCTGTAATCAACCTGGACAGACTACACCACGATCAAATCCTTCAGGACTGCAGGAGGGGTTTCTTTTGCAGAATGTAAATGTGCTGATTTAGCTGACAGGCACAGAAGGAGTATATGCTCCAGTGAAATGAAACACCTCAAAAGGTGGAATTTTAACAATCAAATTAAAACTGTTACTTGTGGAAGTGACATGCGGCTACACTTTGACTTTCCATTTATAGAGGGAAAACTGAGAAAAAGCTGAGAATGCACAGAATATCTATTTCCTCTTCAGCCAATACCGAGTACAATATAATATAAGATTCAGCATTATTCCACTGGCATTAGTTTTGCTATGATCTGCAAGTTGCTCCAATAAAATGGTCTCCCACTGAGCTGGAAGAACCTGCTGTCTTTTGTTCTCAGCTGCTCCACTTGCTCATGGTCCCTTTTTAATATCTTTGGTATTTTTCATCCATCTTCATAATACACTAAGCTTGCCACAGGCTCCTTCCCAGCACCATCCTTTTATTCCTCTTTTGTTTGTCTCATCTTGATCCCATACCAGCCAGCCTCTTCCTGCTTTCTTCTTGCTATCACCCTGATGCTCAGTTATCCATTATCGCATGGCACTTTGCCAATCAGTGATGCATATCAGCCTGCTTTTACTGTGAATGAAATCCATCCCTTTTCCTCTCTTCTTCTAAGCCCCCTAATTCTGCAACCCTTTTTTTTATCACTCCTAGTATTTCTAGCATCATCATTTACGCTTACTGTCCTTATCTTAAATATCTTACCTGTGCGAGTCCTCACTCAGATGACGCTGACAGGAGTAATTGCAGAGCAGAGAGTCAAAGATCATATCTGACCCGGATGAACAATCTATGTCCTTGACTGGTTAATGTGGAGGAAATACTGTCAACAGCCTCGCCAGTCAGCTCCTCGAAGAGCTCGGAGATGACAGGATTGTATCATACATCACTTGAATAGTGGGATGTAACATTTCCATGTATATTTTCATTTTTATCAATCAAATGTGAGCAAATTTAATCTTAAATCAATTCATATTTAGATTGAGGTATATCAGTAAATACTGCTTGTGTGTCCCTTTAACTCATGGACGTTTTTACAAGCTTTACTTTTCTTCAGAGTCTTCAGAGACACGTTATTCAACACAGGTTACTTTACAAGTTAATTAACACTGTGTGACAAAACATAAAGTAATTAGCTGACACCAAAATACAGCCCAAAACACATTTTTGGCATTTCTTTTTTATTGGTTTCATTAACAAGGGCCAAAGCTTTAATTTCATAACTTGTCTTTAAATTTATCCTGATTTATTTGGCTAATATATTGCAGACATGCAGTATTGCAGTGCTTTTTACATAGGCTACTGTTACTGCTCAAAAACTAGCACTGACTCAATACATTTGTGAAAATATAGTCATAATCTATTTCTTGTTTGTACATTGCAAACAGTAAGCCCTTGTTTTGGCTCAGACTTATGAGCCAGCATTGTTTGTACTCTTTCACCAAATCTTTCACTGAAATATCTGGTTAATCGCTTACAAACATATAATTCTCATCAGCTCTTACTGCCACATTGTTTTTTTCATCAAAACCTTTCAATGGCTCAGGAGGTAGAGCAGATTGTCCTCTGATTATAGGATTGTACGTTCGATATCCGTCTCCCCTCCTGTCATCATGCTGTTTTTAAGTGTCCTTAAAACTTGGAAACCTGATTTTGGATGTGTATATAAAAAAGAAAATCTCTCACATGCTTCAGGCCTCCAAAGTCTTACGAATATTTCAGAAAACACAAAAGCTTTCAACAAATGTGACTCTTTAGACGCTGAAAAAGCTCAAATGAGAAAAGAAATACAAGGAACTTGAGGGCTTTACTGAAAAAAATGGATGATAAAATGATGTAAAAGCCTAACATGTAGACCCATAGTACAGGTTTTATGCATACATTTACTTATGTGTTGCACTGAATAGATAGAGACTGCGCTTAATAAGTAAGTTTATAAGCAGTTCAAATTGTGTGTTGTGTGTGTGTGTGTTTTGCACTTGTTTGTTTATGCACAGGAACACAGTGGGGAGGAATACTTTGGTCACATAAACAATCCACTGCAGACTCTCTGCAGTGAACTATTCAAATCCTGAGTGCCTGAGGGACTTGGCTGTATCATAAGACAGTACAGACTAAAATAAACTCTTTATATCGGCATTTTCTCATCAGCTGTTTTTTGTTTGTTTGTTTGTTTGTTTGTTTGTCTTTTATGCCACCCCATTTTTTTCCAAAATGCATTGATCTCTGAGGATGCGGAGAGATGAAAGTCACGCTTTATGGCTTAATCACCATCTCATGGCTCCTTACAGCCAGCTTCGCATTAGATTGTTTATCCCCGCTTGTCACATGAAGAAGGTGCAGAAGTGCAGGCAATCAGTTGTGTCATCATTGATCGGGGATGAGGAGATGAGCAGGATATACGCAGTGTGTGAGAGTGTGTGTTTGCAAGCGTGTAAACTATCCACTAGTCGTTTGATGGATTATAGTGGGATACCACAGCAGGATGAGCAATGATCAGTGCATTACCGTATGACTAGCATTGTACTTTCCTGTGTAGGAATGTGCTCATTTGAAAGCACCAAAGTGTCCCTGTGTACACAAGTGTGTCAGACTATGTGTGTGTGTCTGTATGTGTGTAGGATGAGTGTCCAGGTTAATAAAAGGGTGATTGAGAGCAGCAGCAGCAGCAGAGAAACCCAGGGGCAAAGAACCATTTCTCAGTCCAGTGAACCTAAATTTAGACACAACACAGTCCTGTAAGATTGCAAAAAGAATGTGATGAGAAAAAGGAGGAGAGGAAGGTCACTGTGATACAGCCAATCAGACAGGAAACCCAGGAGATATATCTTTAGATAAAATTTAAAAATCTGAGATGCAAACAAAAGCTATTTCTGTGTTTTCAAGGTCTGAGTGTGAGCGAGGAGCCTCCGCCTCACAGAGTGACCACCGGCCCTTCCACAACAGATCATCAGAGGGGGGCACCTTGTCGCAGCAACAGCCTCCAGCCACCCTCCACTCCAGCCCTGCCCCGCCGCTTCCTGCCCACCCAGCCAAGAAGCTCCCCTGGAGGTCAGTCAAAGTTTTTGAAAGAAGCAAAGCAAGATTCTTGAGAATGTTTCATGTTTGGTTCAGATATGGACTGAAAACAGGCAGCAGACACACCCGTATATGCAAATACAGTCTGAGCTTAATGCATGTGAAAGAGAGAGAGAGAGAGAGAGAGAGAGAGAGGGAGAGATGCTATTTTCTACCAGCACCAGATTGTGTCTTCTTCTCACATGCTGTTGTCACATACAGTATGTGGTGAACAATTTAGTCTCTGGCAAACCACACCTGCTGTACAGTATCATGTATGTACCAGTGTTCAGATGCTCAGGGATACTCAGCTTTCTGACGTGTTAGTAATAAACAACAACTTGTATGAGTATAGTGAGTATTTAGGATTATTCTCTGCTCTGTTAAATATTTATACTGTGAAAAATTCATGGTAAGAGAGAACTTTTTATTTTTCAGCTTTTCTCTGCCCCCATATACAGTGTGGTGTAACATCTAACTACACATAAGCCCCTGCTCTCAGGTGTGATTGAAAAAGCATTTCTGTGAATGCTGGAAGCTACTATTTTAACACTCCGACACTTCACTTCGCTTACAAAATCACTCACAAAGTGTATTGAGCTTTGTTATACATATTCAGGGTTGCACTACCTTTAAAGGGTTCATTTCAGCAATTTATTCCAGTCATTTCTTCCCACAATGACAGCATTTTCTCTTGTCCTAGAAAACACCGAGAGGCTTTTAGCTTTTAAAGCTATGGTGAAGCATCGTAAGACATTTTTAGCATCTTCTCCGTACTCTACTACTGGTGCATGTTTATGACCTTGCTGGGTCTCAACACGTACACCGGCAGTGATGCTTTTCGCACTCAGTTGTATTTTTCACACATGGATATTAACAGCAGAAGCCTCGTAGTATCACACTTTGCTCACTCACACTTCATGCGTGTCTTTTAAGTTATACAGCGGCTGATTGAATAAAAGACATCTTTGTAGTGTTAACTGAGCACCACAAAAACAAACACTTCTTTTCTGACAAAATGCACCTTTGACAGCTTAAGCTTAACAATGCAGACATCAATGTCTTTTTGTTGCCCATAGTCCCCCACCCCCCCCAGCCAGGTCTATGTATGCAGACAGTGTAGTGACTGTCTTTTGACTGTCTTTCTGTAGCCCTGAGCTGATTTTAAATGTGCTGTAAATTATTGATGAAGAAGTACCTGAGGAGTCCCTGTCAACCTGCAAGACATGCACAGACACTATACTTTTTATCTGCGCTATAAATTTAATTTTTGTCTGCCTGTCTCAGTACAGCACTCACACATTTTGTCACAAGCGCACACATCTTTTTAGTAAACAGACACCTCTGTCCTGCCACGGTCCTGAAAGCTTCAGACAAAAACCTTTGCTTCAGAGAGCCTATATCAGGCTTCCATACACATTTGGATATAATAGGAAAGCTCAATTACAATGTAAACACACACTGTAAATACACATTCATGCTAGTCTCACAATCACATGATTGCATAAGTATTATAATTATGTAATTGCTGAAGAAGGGGGGAATCTTTGATTGTGTGATGCCTGTTCAAATAAAATTAACTGAACATTCCATGATGCAAAAATGAACACACTATTATCTGCTATTAACAATCAAGTCTTGCATGAAAACATTATTTTCTGCCAAAGCCAGGACAGTTTTGTCATTCGTGATATGTGATAATGTGCTTGGGCCCCTTGAATTTCCATAAGTTTATAGTTTATCTCATGTAAGTTCAAGTTTGACCCCAAATATAGCAACCTCTAGAAACTGTTTAATGATGCTTTAGAGGACAAAAGGTAAAATTTGATCAAACCCTAGCTTTGGTCCAGACTGATATATTTCAGTAAAAATCGGTTGACTTTGATTCAAGGTCAAGTGATCTCCTGATGTTATGGCTGGAGCCATGAGGTTGACATTCATGTTTTTTTGTTTGTTTGTTTGTTTTTTTAATGAAATGCTCCTACATCTGGATGAATTGCAACCAAATTTTCAAACTTACATCAGCCGCAGCTTTGCTTTCAAAGGCCTATAAACTAAGATGATGAACATTTTAAACTATTATGCTTATGTCTACTTAACATAACCATGTTAGTATTGTAATTATTATGTGTAAGCATTTAGATAAAAGCACTGCTGAAACTCTAGTGTACAGTCTCACAGAGCTGCTAGCTTAAGGTGACTGTTAGCCTCATTAACCTACATTTGTTTCATTGTTTACATGCATTTCAATATGTTTAATTGTGTTACTCAGTCAGTGGCCTGTGAACAAGATAGTTTGAGGGATGCTGTCATTTTTGTCATTAATTTTTTACTCCTAATAATATCTATTTTCCCTTGCTTTGAGTACTTGTGTTTAGCTAGGCTACACACCTCAAAGCTAGTCCTGTATTGAACAAGCTAAGAGGAAATCCATGTTCTCACCTAACTACAAGTGAGAGTATTTGGGAAATGTTTGTTTACAACACACAAACTTCAACTGCAAATTCAGGACAGTTTTACTGAGTTTAAATTACAGTATTAAAGTGTGGCAGTGTGTGTGTGTGTGTGTGTGTGTGTGAGGCAAGGGTTCACTTGACAGTAATGAGTCACTCTGAGAGCCACATTTGCATGGACACACCAACCCATGCACAGCGAACACACACACGCTCGCGCACACCCACGCAAACACACACTCAAACACACTCACACACAGAGTCTCTACAGGCCTGAAGTATCTCTCTAGGGTTATTTTGGGGATTTGTTCAGGATCAGAGGCTTCTCTCCCATTACAGGTCTAATTAGTTTCTTTTCAAGGCCTCTCCTTCTCTTCTCTCTGCTTCACAACAAATTCCCTGCTAACCTCCTGAAACCTACTTCCTCATTCACTATCATCACCACTCTGAGCTCCATGGGTTATGCATTTCACATTTATTGTTTCAAATCCAGCTACTGTCTTTGCTCCCTCGCAACTCACCAACTTTGTGACAAGAGTTCCAGATTGTTGTCTGCCTCGCTTGCTTGTAAAGTATGTAGTGTCGCAGAGAGCAGGGAGGTGATGGGCATATCTCCTCCCAGTGTGCTCGGCTTCTCTTTGACCCAGAGTCCCGGGGGACATAGTTAGACTACACAGCAGGGAGGGAGATAGCTGGAGATGAAAGCAGGAGCGTAACAGAAAGGGTGGAAAAAGTTATAAGAGGAGAAAAATCAGCAAAGACATGAAAGGGTGGATAAGGAAGAAGAGAGTGAAGAGTCGATAGGGAAGGATGGTTTGATGGCTGCGTGTGTGTGTATGTATAAGGAAGTCTGATTGACATAAAGTTGTGTAATTCTAAATATCTCTCTCTGCTTTTTGTGATTTAAGCAAATAACACCCACTGATTGGTTGTATCCTTGCTCATTGACAGTTGGCAGGAAGGAGTTTCAGCGGAGTTCAGAGACAGCACGTTCGCTCCCGTCCTCCCCAAAGAGGCTGGCGGTGGTTCCTCCCAAACCTCAATCCCCAGGTGAGTTTTTTCACTCTTCATCAAATCATCTCATACAAAATGCACATACATAAAGTAACAGCTGTCCTCATTTACCTACTGACAGTGAAAAGTTCAACAAAAGGGCAACGCGACGACAAGAAAAGTCTTTAACTGCACGCATTTTGTTATTCAAACTTACAAAAGCACATTATTAACACTATTAATGACATTTATGATGGCTCCTATACATAAAGTGGTTCTGCGTGTGGAGTGAACTGTCATGCACAATACCCCAGATGTCTTATGTAAAAGAAGCTATTTCAGTTTTCACAGGGGTCAGTTTGACTCATTCAAGCCAAAAAAACATGCACAATAGGTCTTTTCTTGGCAGACATTTTGATTTTTCACAACAGAAAAATCACAGTTTTATCAAATGATATATATTATGGCTGCATTGAACATTATCATCTACCTTAACAAACTTTTCCCCAGAAATAAGCCTTATAATTTTGTCCTGGTCTCACTCCACTCACACAGAGAAGCAGCAAACTCCAACAGAAACATCCATTTCAAATATCTGGTGCTGGCCGTACACAGACTTTAAGAGAGATCTTCATGTTCTTATTTATCCATGCAGTCTGGACATTTCTTCCTTTTGGCTCTGCAGTGGTAAAATAATTTTCTGACAGGATTGCAAAGGGCCTCCCCATCCTTCTTTGCAGAGTTGACACACATTTCCTCAGGCTACACCTCTCTCTTTGCTCACTTCACTAGTTTTCACTAAAGTGCTGCTGTTACTCTTCACCCTTCTCTTGTCTCCTCCCACACAGTCGCTAAATAAGAACATTTTTTTTTTCCTCTCTCTGATTCTCAGCACTGTAGCTTTGCTGCTGTTTACAGATATCATCAGTTTGTTTCTCCTACTTGAAGCTGTTCAGGACAGCGTGCCAGAAAAATGTCAGCAGGATGAAATGGAAATGAAATTTAACTCATGAGCAACCAGACCTCACCACCTTTAGCTAACGCCTAGAACAGGGGTCGCCAATCCGCGGCTCCGGGTCCTGAGTATTTAATTAAAATTTATTTTATTTTATTTCGTTTATTTTTTAAATATAATTCTAAATTTGAAGATTATGATGCTCTTGTAACATTAAAATAAAACGATTTTACTTTCAATTTTTCTTTTCTTTTTTTTTTTTTTGTTATTCAAAATATGCATGACATGTGCGACACCCGCCGGCGTGCAATTCATTTAGCTTTTCAACCCCGGGTAGGCCAACCATGAATAATTCCAAGAGAAGAAAAGTTTCTGAAGAAACCAGAACATTTACCAGACAGCACATTAAAGACATCAGTTCAGCCGTGGCTACTCAATTGCCAGCGTCTTTTTTTCGGAATTCAAATGTTAAAAAAAATTTTGTTGCATGCAGGAAAAAAAATTGTGTTCTCTGTAGTTCATGAGCAGTTCATTGATTTCATGAATGCAACACACTAAAGTTTTTTTATACATAGAATAAAGGTAAAAAAAAAATATATATGCAGTGTTATCTTCATTTTAGATGTCAAAAGGGTTTTGCGGCTCTGGGTGTTTTCTTTTCTGTGGGAAACTGGTCCAAATGGCTCTTGGAGTGTCTAAGGTTGCCGACCCCTGGCCTAGAAGAAACACACACTTACACACACACACACACACACACAAACACAGACACACTCATGCATTAGTGTCTGCAACCCACAAAGTCTGACAATGCCATTTCTTATTGTTTCTTGCATTATTATTCCTCCTCCATCAACCCCCTCCGCCATCATCTGCATGCTGCCTTCACACTCAGCCACATAAACTCATTTGGTATTCACTCAACTCTCTCTAACCTCTCAGGTAGAACCTACAGAAGTGTGTGTGTCTTTGTATGTGTGTGTGTGTGTGTGTGTGCATCTGTGTGAAAGAGGAAGACTTAATTTACATAAGACTTCTAGTCATTTTCAAAGACTGGGAATCCTAATGTGCCTTCAAGGCAAAGACACTGATGAAGATGTAGTGTTGAAGCATTTGCTGATATTTGCAATTTTGCAAATTTTTACAAGCAAAGCTCGGATAATTAGATACCATGATCACACAGCTCCCTCTTTTTTGTACCTTTTCATACTAAATTTTTCCACAGAAATACCTCCCATTTAAGGTTTTATTCACACACCAAAACTTGCTTGTATATGTATATCATATCGATACATTGGCCTTAAACATTTGTTGCTAGGTATTATCATCATTCAGCGCCTTCAGGTACCTTCCCCCTCCTCTTGTCCGCTCTCTATTCTTTCATTCACTCATGGCCCACAGCTCTCCCCTTATTTTATCCCCCCTCCTCCCTCTAACCGACTCATTACCTGGGACCCTGCACCCCAAGTCTAGCCTACGTTGTCATGGAGACCACTCCTCATGAGTCAATTGGCTTGAATGATACGGCTGAGGCAGGTGATGTGGAGAAATTGTATATTCTCTGTGTGCATACATCCAATTTGAGTGCACATTAGGAGGGCACGTTTTAAAAGAATTCTGGGTAATGCCATGTTATGATGCTGTAACTCTCCACAGGCTGTCATGTGTTCGCTCTGCAAGACAAGGTGACTCACACGGAGGTTAAATAGAGATCCTGTACATTAAGTGCAGCTTAATGGCTGTGTCCTCCCCCAGGAAAAATGGCGGTCACATGTTCGTCTGGCCTTTAAATCACTCTCTATATTAAAAGAGCCTTTACACAAAACACAATGTAAATAATACACCAATACAAGTATATTGCAACGCTATATTAGTGCGTTCTTCAGCTCAATCATTCCTTAATACTGATCGCATCCATTATGCGACAAGATGGTCCATCATGAGGAACACCAGCCTGGGAATTACCCCAAGGCTTCCTCAGTAGAAGAGATTCAATTACCTTACTATCATTTATCATGTGAACACAGTCATTAGCAATAGGTCAGGTCAAATCTCCTCTGATTTAATGCTCATCAATTTCATTATTATAGATAGATGTGTCCTGGTCAAATTTGGGAATTAGTAAATGACTAATTAATGACATATGGGAGATATCATATTGTGTATTTATCATTTGAATATAATGTTTTCAAATCTTACATTTTTACAGTGTTTTTCATTTAAAAACAAATACTTGCTTGTGCAGACTCATTTCTCACTGAATTCAATTTTCATTATATAAATTTGCTTTTTCTTTCTCTACAGTCCAGTCTGGGCAGCGGCCCGCAGCAGCAGTGCGAGGGTCAGCTCCCCCGGGGTCCCCTCGCCGCGTAACCCCCCTTAGACTGCTGCATGAACAGCAAGAGAGTCTGCAGAGAGAGAAAGAAGAGGCTCAACAGAAAGAGAAAGAAAGGCAAGCAGCGGAGAAAGAGAAAGAGGAGCAGAGGGAGGAGGTAATATTTTGGTGGAATCAGCAGCACCACTTGGAGTTTGCACTTTTGCCTTCTAATTTTATTTTTATATTTAATTCTATTTCATTCTTTGTCACTTAGGTTCAGAGGCTGCAGGGACGCTGCGAACAGCAGGAGAGGCAGCTGAGATCGCTAAAAGAAGAGCTGAGGAAGACTTCCTTGGGTCTGGAAGCCTTCATTATCACCACTCAGCATTACTGCCTCAAGGTAGCCAGCTTGAATAATACAATACATATGCTCAATAAAATTCATATTGTTTTTACACCACGATAATGACATCCTGCACTACTGCACGTATCCATAAAGAGTTCTTGCGCAACTGTAATTATCAAGTTTTTTTCACCCATTATCTCACCTCTGATAAATAGATCATGTTCTAAATGTTCATCTATGATACTATAACACTTATAACTACTGACATAGTCAAAGCCTAGATTGTAAGAAAAGACATGCTCATACACAGGTGACCTGAAGAACACATACAGTATTTAACACCATGAGGTGCACAGCATGGTCTGTGAGCAACATGATGAGCACGAGTGACTGTGGGAGGGGTCCTTCAGAGTTCAGTGTGCCACTGAGCTGGTTTCATGCAGCTGTCTGTGTCTGATTGAATCATTGAGCTTCTGAGGTGCTATCACTGTAATACTGCTGTCGGGGGACTGTCTGACTTCTTTTTGGTCACTGTCTGAGTGCTGCACCCACTGGTCCACAGTGTAAATATGGAAGACATGAGCAGTTCTACTGAGCTTATTGAGAATGTATGAGCTCCCTCTGCTGGCATCAGTCAGACAGAACAACTACATGTTATGGTTAATGATATGTGTGCTTTAAGTTGTTGTTGTATATTCATATAAACATTTGACATCTAAGGTAGTGTGATCCCTAAGCAGCTCATACAGGGTAACATCAGTTCAACCTGCATGTTTGTACCTTGACTCATAACTCTGAGTTTGTCTGCAGATTTCATAATCCTTTCAGGTTCTTATCTGTTTATAGCCTTTGTGGAAATGTCAGCCAGAGATAAACATCGAATTAGGGTTAAATATTAGTTTAAAAAACTATAGAGCATGATCAGCAAATGTCAGCCGGCAAGCATTCTTAGATTAAAAATAAAAATGTTAAACATTATCTACTAGACATCAACACTTTTGCAAGTTGACGTGAGGTCTAGCACCACTGTGCCTAAGTATAAACCTCATTGAGTCATGGCCATGGTTTCACATTTAAGCCTAGTTAGGCTACATTATCTAGCAATTAACTAGTTTTACTTTATAGTTTACATCCATTCAACATGAGGAATTGTTTACATGGATGCAAATGTTGTTTATTGTCACTTTACAGAACAAAACTACAGAAGAAAATCAAAGGAAACTGTCCCTGGAAATGCAGAAGATTAGAGAGGAAATGGGTGAGAAGTAACATTTGAACAGATAAATTAGAAAAACTAATCAGCGAAACAAGGTGACAGAGAGGCTTTTCTCACAGCACACATTTTCCTACTATGATATTCAGTCATGACCAGCATGAGCAATAACTGCAGCTGAAGCAGCTAAATGAAATTAATCAATAATTTGGGATGCTCTATAATTTATTATCATTTATTATTTGTTTTGTTTTTTATTTGCTTTAAGGATATTAAATTTACTCTGAATAAAAACATTCAATGAGTTCCATATAATAGACTCCCACATGGAGCCTTATTTTAAAATTCAATCTAGATAAATAGAAGTGAGTTAACACTGACACATTTTGCATTATCATAAATGTGCAGTAAAACTTTGAATATTTTACACTATCTAAGATAACATGCACCCTACTCGTTGCACAGCATCCAACTCAATGCGATGGGAGAGACTCCATCGGGAAAAGACGGCGCTGGAGGCGGCGTTTGAACGAGAGCTGCAGGAGCTGCAGCTGCAGCAGGAGGCTGAGCTGGCTGCAGTGGAGGAGGGGCTAAGGAAGTGTCACTCAGCTGAGGCTGAACACCTGAAGGCGGAGCATCGTTCAGAAATGGAGGAGCTGAGGACTCAGCAACAGGAACAGGTGAGAGAGGAATCACAGAAAATGTGTGTGTTTCATATAAGCTTTGATGGAATCTGATCTTTCATATAAAACTGAGTCAATCTTGAAAGGACATGGCTGTGTTTATGGGTGTGTTAGGTGGAGGAGATGACAGTTCACCACCAGGCAGCCATTCAGGAGCTCAGAGACATGCATAACATCACCATGGCAACACTGCATGAGGAGCATGCCCGTACCATGAGAGGTATGATTTCAGATCTCATTTTGAAAACACAAATAACACCAGCACTGCTTGAAATAACATCTGCCTCTTGACATTTCCTGTGCTTCTATGTGTTTGCGAAGACTTAAGGAAAGCTCATGAGCAACAGAAGATGCTTCTGGAGGAGGATTTTGAGAAAATCAGGCTTTCTCTACAGGTATAATCCCGTTAAACAGATGTTATTGTGTTTTATTTTTATTTTTATTTTAGTGCACAGCAATATGTACTGATGTAATGTATGTTATTGCACTTGTGTGGATGCTTGTGCAGGATCAAGTGGATACTCTCACATTTCAAAACCAGAGTTTGAGGGACAAAGCCAAACGCTTTGAGGAGGCTCTGAGAAGGAGCACAGATGAACAGATAGTTGTGAGTTTTCCCAAAACGACATCAATCTATCAAATAACAACTGACTCCTGGAAATCTGTATATTTCTGAATATATTCAAAATAATATGTGAGATCTTTTCCAAACACCATGATCATCACTCTCTGTCTTTCTTTCCTCTTGCTCTTGTCTTCATTGTGATTGTTCACATGTGTCTGTTCAAGGATGCTCTGGCTCCATACCAGCACATTGAGCAAGATTTGAAGAGCCTGAAGGAGGTTGTGGAAATGAAGAACCAACAGATACACCAGCAAGAGAAGAAGATCTCTGATCTGGAGAAAGTGGTAGGCTCAAATAAGCTATCTCAAACACCCATCTTTTCATCCGCTGCTACTCAAACACACACACATGCACACTGGTCTGGGTGCACATGATGGTCATCATGTCTGGTGAATGAAACGTTGCGCTGTGTTTGTATTTTACTTTTGAGCAGGCCCAAAAGAACGTGTTCCTTGAGGAGAGGGTCCAGGTTCTGCAGCAGCAGAATGAAGATTTGATGGCTCGCATCCAAATGAACTTAGCCCTGTCCAGGTAAGACACAGTCAGTCATCATCCCCATCATTCCTGTGGACTTTGTGAGCAACAGAATGCTTAATATTCTAACTTAATATTAAGGTTAGCCTTTGCTGTATTTTCCGTAGACAACTGTCAGAGGAGAACGCCAACCTCCAGGAGTCTGTTGAGAAGGAGACCACAGAGAAAAAGCGGCTGAGTCGCAACAATGAGGAGCTTCTGTGGCGTCTCCAGACCAGCCCCCTCATGTCCCCTGCCTCCTCCCCACTGCATCGCTCCTTCTCCACCTCCCCCGTACCCTCATCCCCATTCTTCTCCTCCTCACCTGGAGCAGGCTGCTGCGACTCCCCAACTCACTGTCATGGCTGCCCACAGCAGGCTCAATACTGCTCCCCCTCCCACAGAGCCACCACCAATCAGAATTTCTCCCCGGGGCCGGCCACGCCCACTCACAGAGCAGCAAGCAACCAGAATTACTCCCCTGGTCCAACGACACCCACACATAGAGCAGCAAGCAACCAGAATTACTCCCCTGGCCCGGCCACGCCCACACACAGAGTGTCAGCCAATCGCTGTAACTCTGCCGCTTGTCTCAGCTCTTTGCAGAGATAAACTCACCTCTCTCTCTTCTTCTTCTTCTTCTTGTTCTTAACCTTTTCCTTCATTTCCTTAAGACTCCTCTCTTTTCTGTCCTTGTCCTTTTTCGAATGTGAATGACATTGAAATACATGATGGATTAAATGAAAAAAAGGGCTGTAATCCCCAGTCATTACGGTAAAAAGTGCAGTCAGTGTCAAAGTCAGTGTCCATCATATTAGACACAACACAGCTACAATAAGAGATAAAAAGTGTTATGGATAAATGTGACTGCAGCTCAGTTTTAAGTCTCCGATCCTAATTCGTATGTAGACTTGAAATGTAGACTGTATATACTGTATGATAGTGGCACAGATAGTGTCAACATGTAGTGAAACCTCCCTGCATGGGTAGTCATGAGCCCCGCACAGATGGAAACAGTACAGATGGAAAGTAGCACACTCCTGTCACCATAACACAATACTCTGGTGTGTTAAAAAACCCGGTCATGTCCTTGATAAAATAAGATATATTCTCTCCCGTTGGGATTAGTTTTTCTTCTTCGGTTCTATTTAAGAGATGAGTTGTAATTCTGAGTCATGAACTGAATCAGCTCTCAACAAAAAATGTGTTTTTTTTCTCTCTTTTTTTATCTGGAAATCTCCCTTACAAAGCGCCTTATACTCCGTCCTGCCATTTCACCAGCAGAGAATAAGCAACGTTTTATTCCATAAAGGACTTGGGATAAGAATTGATTTGTAAAATTAAAGCAAATCATGTTTTTCAGCCTCCTCGAGGTATGTCAACATTTTGTAATTAGTTTCAAGGCTGATAGTTTTACTTGTGTGGGACAAACCTTCTGGGAACCCCAGCCATTTTACCTGCAAAATACAGAGGACTTACATGTTCAAACCTTTGCCAGGTCTTCCTACAGCGTCTCGCCACATGAGCTACTCTTCACTCTCGGGATCCCTCAGGTCAACTTGCAAAAACTACGTCTGCCATTTTGTATTTACCTCAGCGGGAATGTGCAGTCTGTTGTGTTTGTAGCTCAACAGCAGCGGCAACAAAAACAACAACAACAACAACAAAAGACACAAACAGCTACCAGGGAGCCCAAAGCTAAGGGAGGGGGGAACCCAACACAGGAATCTCTGTTTTAAATGTTGTGGATTTTTTTAAAAAAAATGTGATTGTTCATATCTAATTTATTTGTTACATGTGTTTTGCTACTTCAGCAAGCATGTACTGTGAAAGTCTTCCAGTCTTAATGTGAAACTTATTATTGCTGTGATTTTATCTATTTATTAAGGTAGGGCTGAGAGGGAAATAAATGGTGTTGGTAATTTTTGAAAATAACACCTATGGGACACAAGTGGAATATGTAATGTACCCCAGGAGGAAGGAGGTATAATGTAGGGGTTTTTTTTGTTTTTTTTTTTTTACTTGTCACCACACAGACAAACAGTAGGTGGTGTTCAGGTGACGAAGTTATGATAAAATATGATATGACATGAGTTGATAAGCTATTTAGGTTTAAAATATACAGGTTAATCCTCTGTTTACCTCTTTAGCGTGACCCTGTCTGAACCTGTGTTAACCTCTTCTTCACCTCTTCTGATGCTTCTGGTTTGTTTACCTGAATGAAACTTTTTATCCTTCAAGTATTACGTTCAGACTTTTGCAAGCTGAGCTCTCGGTGCGCAAGAATATATTGTTCAGGGAATTATTTTCTAAATTTAGATTAGAAATACTGTCAATTTTTATTTTGTATTGCATCTCTACAGAATATGACTCACTGTCAAGATGTTTCCTGAGATAATTTTCCTCTTATATAAAAAATAGAACAGAGAAAACCAACCTTTGGTATATAAAAATGAGAATTATTTTATAGCATACAATATGTCATAGCTGCCTCCTAATGTTCTCTACTGACTCACTTACCCTCAGGGCCCTAATCCTTCACCTGGCTTTGAATAAGTCAACATACAAAACAACAGTATTATACAGTAAAAATCTTAGTGATTTATTTGCATGTTAGCAAACAAAGCTAAAGCTGCTCAAACTACACATGAAAACGAGCTGCTGTAAATAAACAAAGGTTAGCAAGAAGGGACGAAAGTAAGTGTGTGTTAGCAGTTATTGCAACATTACTAATGGAAGTAGGGGTCAAGGTTAGTGACTTGTGTAATATTGTTGAAAATAAGTAGATGCATGGTGGGAAGTTTTGAGGTTTTGAAATACCTTGCAGCGTCCTCAGTCACTTTTTCTGTTAAATTACAGGTTGGGTAAATGTAAGTTTTTACCAGCATGTAGATGAAGACATTTCTGGGTTGCCAGTTTTTCAGTAAAAAACAATTTTAAGTGGATCCTTAATAGCAATGCCAGCACTTTTAATAGCCGCGAAAAAAAAGTAAAAATGATTCTTTTCATGGATCTTCAAGATTTTTTTGTATAGTAAGTACACAGGGTTAAATGCTCTTAAACAAAAGAATGTCAAGTACAGGCAGCGCAGGATTTGAGAAATGTGTCTCAATTCTCACTTATTTTGTACCTACACTGATGATTTTGAGAATGTCTTTGCATAACGATCAATTGTAAGAATTTGCCAGTCAGAAGGTCACTGTGTTTTTTCAAAATTTTTAGGATTACAGTTCACTTAAGTCATTGAATGAGTCTTCAGGGTCCTCCTAAAGGTCACTTCAGGTGCAAAAAAAATACAGTCTACAAGGATGCAACAAGGACTATTGTTTACAAATGACAGTTTAAAGTTACCAATCTCATCTAAAATTAATATTTCGCCTTTGAGTGGACTATGATTTCTAAACAGTGGACTATTGTAATGACGCTCCAATGTGTCCTGTGGACATTTGTGTCTCACTATGCGCTGAATGTCAAAAAGTATAATGACTGCATTTTATACATGTCATTGATTTTTTTTTTTTTTTAAATCTAGAAGGATCTCCTGTCTGACCATAATGTAGCAGCTTTTTAATATGTAGCACTTGGTTGGGCCTCCCTACAACAAACATGGGTAATTTATCTAATTCATTAGGGATTGAAACGTCCATGTCGGTTTTTTAAATGCTGCTGTAGCAAATGTTTCCATGGCTTTTCAACTATGAGCACTAGAATATGAATTTTTAGATGTAAGCTAGACAATTACCCCTCGCGGATTCGGTCCAGAGACAAATTTTACTGAATTTGTTTGGTCTGGCACTGATTGTATGTTTGAATGTAAATACATTTACAACATGAGTTGTGTCTTAGTGCACCAACAGAGTAATAGAAGCATGTTTTCTCTGTCTTTGCTGTTTCTCGCTCTCCCTTTCTCTTCTTTTACCTCTCTGCATCTGTGATGGTTGAAACGTAACTGTAGCGTAGGACGCCTAGAGGACGAGGAATGAGATACTTCAACATGTAATGTATACACAGTATGTTGATGCTTTAATTTGTACTTTTTTGGGGAGAACACTATTAAAAAAGATAACTGAGAAAATGTCATGTTATGTCAATTCTTTATTTCAGGAAATGTCCTGCTTTACATTTAGGGATTTAATTGTGTTTTGGTGTTCTGAACTTGCGTTCTGGTTAGTTTTTTAAGTTTTTCTATATTTTAGATTTTAAATTTTCAGGCCTGATCTTGAGCATATTATAAGAATACACTTTGATGCAAAAGCCAGAATAAGAGTTTGCTTATACTGGCAATCAGACATTAGATAACCCCTTTTAAACCTGCCGTCTATTTATCTTTCCATATTCAACAATAACACTGTGCAGCCTGGTTGCCTTAAAAAAAATATGTATCTTGCAAGTCATGATTATGTAGGCTGTCAAGCCTGAGGCAAAGGTTCAAGATCACATCATGATGGACAGTTTTAACAGATTAATGTAAGAAGCCATTAAGACATTTTACAATTGTTTTTATTAGCAAAGAAATGTCAGGACATTTTTCCATAAGAACAGGTTTGTTAAGAAAAATACGTGAGAGGACTTGGGTTAAACTGTTCACATCACAGTTGTTTAACATCACAGGCATCATATAAGGGGTTCAAAGTTCGAGGAAGGAGGCAACAGAAGCTCAAATTTCATGCATTTAAGGTGTTTAAGTGGATAAATGATGAATATAGTATATCATTAATAAGACCCTCATATAATCTCAATGGCATATAATCTCATTTAAAGAATGCATTTTGTCAAAGACATGTAAACGATGTGGACCACTGTGAATTGAAACCAAATTACATTGGTTAGCAGGCCTGGCTTGATCACAGCTTGACTTTACAAACCATCAAGATGTTTGATCAAACAGTAAAACCATTATCTGACATCCCAAAATTATTTTACAAGGAGCCACAGAGTTGTACCTTCCTCCCTCCTAACTCATGTTTGATTTAACAGTGACTTTCAAGGATGAGCAAACAAAGGCGTCACTGAGGCTTCATTTCCGCATGAAGTGAGAGAGGACATCCATGGGCAAGGGGAAGATGATGGTGGAGTTCTTCTCTGCCGCGATGGTGTTGAGAGTCTGCAGGTAGCGAAGCTGCAGGGCTGATGGGGACTCTGCGATCACAAGGGACGCTTCCTTCAGGGCACGAGATGCATTCATCTCACCCTCTGCTGCAATCACCTGTATGCAGATCACAAACAACGGATAAGAACAGGATACTGTAACTGCCTTAAAAGTAAACACCTGGAATTAGTGCACTTTTTTCCTTTGCAATAGCTGTTCACGTGTGTACACGTTATACTCTACAGTGAATTATCATTAGTGAACTCTCCAAGCATGCTACATGTCCTGACCTTGGCTCTGGCCTCTCGTGCAGCCTCTGCTTCAGCAGCCATGGCTCTCTGCAGCTGATGTGGCAGCTTAACATCTTTGATCTCCACACGCTCCACCTTGATGCCCCAGTTGTCTGTGGCTTCATCCAGGTTTGACTAGAAAAGTCAGAAAGAGGAACAATTTAAAAGTTTTGCTTACACTGATTGTACCACAACCACCACCCCCCCACACACACCATGGGTGAAATTCACAACACAGGGTTGCCCAACAAAATGACAGTTTGTAGTATCAGGAGGCCACTAGGTGGGAAGTCATGCATGTAAAGTCTAAACAGAAAGTGAATAGTGACTTTTCAGCCACAGAAATTCTCTTAAAGGAAATACTAGCCTCCTAAAGATCAAACCCTCTTTACCACATCACAAAATCATAACAGACATCGAATACTGTAAACATTTTACCAAAGTGTAAAATACACAATATTGTTTTTAATTTTATGTTGTTCTTGGCTTGTGCATTGAACTTTGAAATTTTTTGGCTTTGGATTCTGTACCTGCATGCTGTGAGCGATGCCCTCACGGTCAGACAAGAGCTCAGCCAGGTTCTTAGTCCCCAGGACATTTCTGAGGGTGGTTTGAGCCAGCAGACGGGTGGAGAAGTCAGCATTGCTCACGTTGGCCACGGAGGCAATGGGGTCACTGACCCGGAAGTAAACCACTCCATCTACAGAAACTGTAACTGAGTCCTTGGTCAAGATCTACAGTGGAAGTACATGACAATTTATGAGTAAACATCCACAGATTTTAACTGATAACACAACAGTTTTTGACTGTTACATCATCCTACCTCTTGTGGTGGAATGTCAAATGAAACTGTTCGCAGATCAACTTTCACAAAGGAATCAGTGCATGGCAAAATAAAGAAAATTCCTGTGAAAAAAAAGGAAAAATCTTATTTTACCCTGTTTGTAATCACAAAGGATCAGGCCAGAGCAGGAATCAATTTAATCATTAGTAAAAACAAAAATTTAAAAAAAAAAAAAAAAATTAAAAGAAATGAATTGTTAGTATATTTACCTGGTCCTTTAGCCTTCCTGTCTGTAATGCGACCCAGTCTGAAGATGACAGCACGCTCATACTCTTGAACAATCTGCAACACCAGCAGGAAAACAAAACAAGCTCAAATCACATGCAACTGTGCAACACAGGAAATGGAAGTTTCTGCTTTTTAACCGGCTGGGCTGATTTACGAGTTTACGAGTTTACTCACCTTCAGACAAAACCAGATGGTGAGGGGAAAGAGGACAATTGTGAAGATGCCAGAGAGTATAACTATGAACCAGCCAGCACATCCCAAAGACCCTGTCCGTTCAGCTAAAGAGAGGAAAAACAAGAGTGTGTTTAAGTGACACCTGCACACCTTTTAAGATGTACTTTGAAACTCATAAAGCAAACTTGAGGAAGAGAAAAGAGTCTCCTTTTTATGAACAATGTTGGAGGTATATGAACAGGTTTGTATGAGGAAGAAATAAGATCAATGGGACATAAATAGAGGAATCTGTCATGACAGAAATAAAATGACTTTGGATTTCTTTGGAAGTGGAGGTGATGCCTTTCGCTTTGTGTGAGACGGGAGACGTCACAGAAACCCTCAATCATCAGTCACCCAATTGTTCATTTTAATTACTTTGAATACATAAAAGCTTTGTATGAACAATAGTAATTAGTAATGTACTGTGAATCACAATAGAGCATGCTTTTAGTGGATTGTATTTCCATTTTTCCAGCTGAGAGCTAACAAAGAAACCCACAGTGCAAACAGTAAAACATCGACTGGTGCAACATGATCTAAAGAGTACCACTTTAACAATAAAAGGAAATCATTAAAAGAGGGATGTGTCTGGGTTTTATACCATGTCATATTTTCCATCTCTTAAGGCTGTTTGTCTGTCTTGATCTTTTGCAAAAAAGCATTGAACATCCTGTGTTATTACATACAAAACAAAACAATATTCATATATCAGTTTGTAAAGTATTTCCTCTGAACTTTGGTCAAAACTTCCTTTCTCATAGCATCAAAAACAACCCTATTCCTGCTTCTAGGTCAAACCACAGAAGAAGAAAAATGTGGTTTCCTGTTGTTGAACTAATAGATATTTTACTGATGCACAAAACTGTAGAGCAGCCTACGTGTGTATTACAGATTCAACTCTGTCGCAACTTGGGATTAATCATGATTACAGAAAAAGGTCATGCACACGTTGGTTAAGAGTTTGTAAGGACTGAAATTATGTAATTACAGTTTCCCTTTTGTCAGTATTCTTTATTTCTATATAATTTTACCACGAGGTTTCAAAAAATAGCATCAAGTGTTTGTTTGAGTGAAAGAATTTTAGATATTTGAAGACAGTGGAGGCAGAATCATATTTTTGTTGCAATCAGGGCACATAACTCATGCTCTATGAATTTGTTCTGTTTAGCCAGCATATATTTGTTAGAAATTGATGCATGAGAATAATGCGAATGTATACACAGTGGTCTATGTAACATGAACCTGTCCAACAGGTTGGCCTGGACAAAGACCAGGGGAATGATTATGCTGTAAAATCTTATCAGTTTCAGTTAAATTAAGTAACATTTATGCTGAAGTCAAACACACTGAGTGAGAGGACAAATAAAACACTAACAACACTAATGCCTACAGTCACCTGCTTTTGAGACTCCTTATCTCAGTGACATGTGATTTCTGTCTCCATGGAGTTCTACTTTACCCCGCTGTGGCTGCTTTCTACCTGTATAGGTGAGCTACCAGTACGTGTGTGGAATACGTAACGCACTAAACTCAAACTGCTTATAGTAAAATGATCATGCACATTTGACACAGAGCTCATGGTTCAGAAAAGTAAACAATGCTGTTAATCTAAGTTTAAACAAAGTCCAGTGTTTGTAATGTTTAACTTTTTCTTAATATAGTTAGTTAACTTTAAAGCTCAGAATTTAAAACAGTAAAAAGAAAATAAAGGGTTTATCTTACATATTAATTCCTCTCTGCCAGCTCCTGTTCTCTTTTGGCTTTCCATTTGGCTCTCCATTTCCATATGTTGGTTTCAACTGAGAGGGGAAATGTCCTGAGGGAGTTTGTTGAAGTGAATCTAATGAGGAGGCGGTGACTCAGCCTTTTAAAGCTACACGACTGAGAGAAAAAAGGTGTGGCTCTTGACTCTAGGCCGATCACTGATCATTAACAAAGCAGTTATCTTGACCCTGACCTGAACATGTGACTGGAAAATATTATCATGATGAATACATTAGGAGCTTTTGCATAGTGAATCTTACCAATCAGAAAATTAATCACTGATGGTATTTCTCAGAGGAAGAAATGTAAAATGTTTTGCAATCTCATTTTCACTTCCTTTTAGAATGAGGATGTCTGTGGATATCTTAACATGAACTCATTTGACAGGATAAAGTTTGTTATATTTTTTTGTTGACAAGCATCAGAATCATCACTGATAGCCATGACTATTAAGGCATTTTCATTGTCATCTTCATTGCCAAAAATAGTCCAATTAAAATATTTTATAGTATCTATTCAAAACCGTAGAAGGAACAAAAGCAAAGGAAGAACCTAGAGGGGAAATTCAGCTCTTCTCTTTCTCCACCTGTTCCATGTAGTACAAGAACACATGATTGTTACACTGATGATTCTAGTTTCCTCTTCAATAAATAGCAGGGTCAAGGTTTCAGTAGTGAAATGATTCCTCACATTACTGAATGAAATTATTAAAAAATAAATAATCATGAATACTTGGTTCGTTTTGAGGTAGAAAATGTCCAGTTCTACTGCCGCTGTTGATATTGACAAATTATTAAATAAAAGCAAAACATTTTAGACTCAGAGTAAATATATCTTGAAATTAAAATGTATCACCTTTTAAGACTGTTAAGAAACTGGCACACTTTTTAAAAATGTGTGTACTTGAATAATATGTTCAGTGTAGTTACTACGGATGCTAATTTCATATGTACGGCTATGCAGAAAACATTTGGCTGGTCAAAGTACGACTAAAATGGAAAAAATATAAAAAAATTTAAATTGTTCTGGTGATGTTCCATGACTGGGTGTTGTGACTAATTGACACATGACTGATAGCAGTACCTCTCTGTTGCACAATATGACAGGTACTTAAGATAAGTTCGGCATGTTCTATAAATGGGATAAACAAAAGAAAATTGGTTATAAAGCAATAATCTAGATCAGTTATGGGACATGAGGACCACAGTCCTCAGCACAGACTAAGTTATATGGTAACTTTTGAGGCTGTAATCTGAAATACTTAACAACTTCTTTTTCTGACAGTGAAGATTTACTTAAAACTTTTCATTACTGAAACAGTAAAGCATGTTCATTTGCCAATAAACAGACTGTTCAACCTTTTATGTTGATTTTGGCTTAGTTACAATGTTTTTTTTTTTACCATGCTATGTTTCACACCTCTTTTAAAGCTTCTGGCAGCTATCCTTCAAATATATGATTTAGTTGTCTTTGTAATTTTAAGTTTCATTGAAGTTCTTTTCCATATTCCTTTTATTGTCCACCTCTAGTGATACTTGACTTTAGGGCATTTTCTGATTGCAAGAATACATCATATCATACATTAAGAGTTATAGCAACAAGGATTTTACTGACAAATTAAAAAAAAAAAACAGGGGCAAATACAACATAAAGGCAAAACAGAAAAACAACACAATGTTACAAAAAACGTTATCTATTTCTCTCAAACAATAAAGTAACTGTCTCTGAGTGTAATGAGGTTTACAGTAAATTAAGTAAAACTGAAATTTTTCACTACGTTAAACACTGCTGAGGAACCTGGGCTTAAAAATCACTTGAAAAATTTTTGACATGACAATATTCTAATTGTGGGTGCTTAAATTTTTTGATTCACAACATACAGACAGAAGGGAAAATGCCTTGCTTGGTATGTATAGATACCAGCAAAAAACACATCATCATCAGTTCTGTTTATCTTCTTCCCTTTCGGAGGAAATGGAACGCATAAATTAATGATCCGATTGAAATTAATTCATTTTACAACCCAATATTCTAATATTACATTTGAAAAACATTTTCTTTTTTTCGCATGGTTCAGCTCTTTGAAAAATTAAAAAAGTGTATTACATCTAAAATCCAGATATCAATCAGCAGATGCTTAGGTTGTTTTTAGCAACATCTGGATACAGTACATTTGGTCAGATACTGTAACAGCTGTACTAGCAATGTCACATATGTTAGCACAAAATTTTTAGGCATACAAAATGTAAACTGTAGACAGTCTCAAGTGTGTGTTCACTGGCACAGATATGAGTGGAGCTGCCATATGCATGTTTTTGTGTACAATATTCCCACTGTCGACACAGCACAAGCAATAAAAATATTTATGGTGTGCCTGCTTTAAAATATGACCACACTTTACAAACCAATATACCATAAGTCACCTTAAAATTTCATAAAATGTCATAATGCAGAACTCAACTAAGGACAATCAATCAGTATCATAAGCATATCCTTTCCACTGCCTCGGGACTACATGAGGATGCTATCAAGTCATTACATGACATCATGTACATTTTTAAAATTTTTCTATAATTCATTATTCACTAATAAATGTTGATAAATTTCCTTAGAAACAGTCATGATTACACAGCTAACATTAAAAAGAGTCACAGTCTACGTTTAAAACCTAACAACTGATATTTACAACTGTTCATGGTGAATAATATAAGACATTTACCATCTCACCCGCACACTTTTTCAAATGTTTTTATCATGGTGTATCTTATGGTAAATAACTTGGGCTGTAACATACACATGACTTAAACTCTCCAGTCTGCCTTGTGCTCCTCAGGGTTCAAGGCCAAAAAAATAAAAATGTCAGCGGCTGGAATATAGGGCAGGGTGTCTGACAGAGGTTTGTATTTACGTGTTCTCTGTGTTTTTCAGAGTTTAATGTGGGTTTCACTGCCAACCCAATGAGGGGTGCAGGCCTGGTTGGAGCGGGAAGGGGTTTCCTGGGCCTGGAGGGTAGTTGGTGAAGCTGTTTGGCTGAGGAGGAAAGCTCTCAAGAGCAGATGTGGGATGCGCCTGAAACAAGACAAAAGAATAAAAGTGGTTTGTTACAGTGAGGCTTTATCTAGCCGACATTCAAATACTTATCTTCCATGTGTGTATGTATGTGTGTGTGAGCATGGGTGTACCTGCAGCAGGGCGGACTGCATGGTTGGGTTGTGGAGGCCACCAAGGGCAGCAGGTGAGGCAGAGGGAGAGAAGCCTGGTACACCAGGGAAAGACAGCAAGCTGGGGAACCCGCTGCTCCCTGGAGGCTGAAGCCCACTACTCAACCTGTAATTAACAGTTAATTGCTTTTAAGATTACACAGTGTTCATTTAATGATTAAAATTATCTTAGCTAGCCAAAAAAATGGAACCGGCTAGCCTGGCAACAATACCCCCCCTCTTGCATATCTAAAGGTCACATAGTAACATCCTATATCTTGGCTGTATCCAAATACTAGTACAAAGGTATGTACGAGTAAATATGTCATTTTATCTAGGGTTAGGGCTATCTGTACATGTGTTTCTATTTTTGTTGCTTTTTCTTGCACGATACAGGGTTCTGACACATTCCCATAGTCAAATGTAAGCACTTTTCATGCATTTTCAGGTTGTGTTTTCAAGCTTTTCCACACCCTTACATCTGTGGTAAAATTGCATATTTATATACATATACAATCATAATTTAACCTCATCACTTTACATGAGATGTTATTGTGCTATAAACAAGCAACAATGTCTGCTTCCCTAACACCGTTTTACCGAGGTGTGGGAAAGGTAAACACAAAAGTGTTTCATGTTTCAAAATGTGCCACATGTCTGTAAGTGCCCAAAATGACCTGGCTAAGTCAATGTAGGACTTATTTATTCTACAAGTAATGCAGTCAAAAGTTTAAGCAGTTTATCAAGAAAAAAAACACTTTAAACACTTTATCCAAAATCCAAAAACTTTTCAAAACTTTGAAAACACCACATAAAAATTCAAACACTTTCAAAGGTCTTCAGCACCTGTAAAAACCCTGTCTATACTAATGTATTCTCAGCAAAAGTATAGGTTTCTTGTTTATTTAATAGCTCTTGTGGGGAGGAGACAGCTTGACTCCAGAGGATGAAATGTTGATTAAAAGTGAGGCTTGTACTTGTAACACTTGTTCATTGACAAGATAACATGATAAATATATACGGCTGACAATACACATCTTGTAGAATGGCAGAGAACTATTTAAGACAAGAGCAGGTGTACCGGTGAACTTTGTACTTCAGTGCACTTAAGTGTTTCCATTTCGCACATAAAAGCCAAGGTGGAAAAATCAATGTAGATGTTTTGTAATGCTACTGAACATGAAAACTGTAAATCAGTGTCATGTGATCTTATTACTGAACTAGTATCTATGGAATTTAATTAAAGATATTCAACTTCAGTTGCCATGGCCTTATCATAGGGACTTTGTTAATTCTTTTTAGGAGATAAATGTAAAATTATGAAGTGCATTAGTTTATGATTACTATTATTAATCCGTTATAAGATTAGATTATTCATGGCTTCAGTAAACAAGGCAATAAAAATGGTCAACGCACACATACCCTGGCTGGAAGTTGGAGCTGAAAGCAGACGCAAAGCCTGGTAAAACTGGAGATGAGGATGGAACTCCAGCCACGGCAGCTGCTGCTGCGGCTACTGCTTGCAGCGGAGCCACTGGTGCTACTGAAGATGGAGTGGCCCCTGGCAGTCCTATGAAAGAAGACAACACAGGGCTGCCAGCACTGTGCCCTCCCGAAACCCCCAGTCCTGGGAAAGCAGCGGGACTAGGTGGAAGGCCTGGGAATATTGAGGGGGCAGAGGTGAGCCCCAGACCAAAAGGGGAGGCTGCACTGGGGTTGGCGTTAGGAGCCAGGCCTTGGTAGATGGAGGTTGGTGGATGGTTAGAAATATTGCTGGTGGGAGGCACTGCAGGCATGGATGCAGGGATGGTAGAAGGAGGGAGAGAGGAAGACAGGGAGGGAAAAGGGGATAGGCCAGGATAATGAGAGGGTGCTGGGCTGGAGGACATAGCTTGAAGACCAGGGATAGCAACAGGACTTGAGAGAGAGACTTGAGGAGAACCTGAGGGGTGTGACAGACCAAACGAACGTGCCAGGGCAGCTTGCGCAGAACCTGAAACCACCAGAGAGCTAACAGATGGCGTGCCAGACCGAGAAGCACCCTTGAAAGCAGAGGGCACAGGGCTGTTACTACCACTGTTACCACCCCCTGTATGTCTGTTTAAGACCCCAGCCGTGACCATGGCAGCCTGAACCTGTGCCGAATGAACTGGGGAGGGTTTGGGGCTGACACCTGGGGTGGAACAGCTTGGAATAACTGGAGTTGATGATCCAGGAGTGAGAGATGGTGGTACAGAGGGGGTGTAACTTCGAATGACTGAGCCCGAGGGGTTACCTGCTTGTGGGTGTATGCCAGAGAGAGTGAGTCCTGACTGGTGGTCTGTGGAAAAAACCTTCTGCTGAGTTGAGCCCATGGAGTTTGCCTGAGACAAGTGGTCTGGCCCGCTACGGGAGGTAGCAGGAGTGCCTGGTCTGGACAGGGCATGGAAGGGGGAAGAGGAAAAGCTACCTGGGATGGGAGTTCCACAAGGGGTGCCTGAAGGGGTGTGGGCTTTAATGACAGATGAGGGTGTAGGTGTAGCATGGCCACTGGGGGTTTGTGGTCCTGCTTTGATCACAGATGGGGATGGAGCAGGGGAAGGAGAAGGCCCATTAGGATTGTGAGAGGGCACCATGCCGGGGAAAACTGGCGTGATGGGGGTTGTGGGAGGTGGCTGAGCAGGAGATGCCTGGGGTTGGACAGGAGTAGAAGGAGTGGACCCATGAGGAATGAAGAGGGGCCCGCTGTGGACTCCAGGTGTGGTGTTCTGAGGATTGCCTGGTTTGGCATAACCTAGAGGCAGGAAAAGATCAGAATTGGTGAAAAAGGTAACAAGAACTTATGACAACTAATAGCTTACATGGCTTTGAATTAAATAGCACCACATATTAACATATATTATTTTTTTGTTTTGTATTGTGTTTGTGGGTTCTTTTGGTTTTTTTTTCCTGATTAGAAGTGTTATTATTCAAATCAAATTTCATTCCAGGACAGACACAAAAGGTCAAAACTCAACAAAGTATTATAGACCAAGCCGTTCAAAAAAAAAAAAAGAGAGACATAGCACGGAGCAATAGCAAAAGGGCATCCCTACATGCAAAACATATTATATGAAAGTCCTGTAAATCCCAAGAGTGGAATATGTTTTTTTCCAGGGCTGGACTATATAGACTAAAAAAATCCCACACTGGTATTTTCAAACTGAATGGAGATACACTATATATATATATATATATATGTTTTCTGGATAAAGTGAGTTTATTGTTCACTTGTAGGTCTGTTCCACATTTGAGGTGTCATCAGCTTTTTTTTTTTTACTGAAACAGAATGTGTCAAAATAAAATGCAAAGACATGGTTTCCTTTCTTGTTTGATAATAAATAGTTGCCAAACATATAAAGGAAAAATTATATGCAATGCATGTGAATAACAAGGCTGTATTTTTCTTACCTTGGGGGCACATTTTTGTATATTATTTGACTAGGTAAATCTGCTTTAGACCATTTAGTGAAACCTGACAAACCCTTGTGCTTATGACCACGCATATCTCCCCAAAGGCCCTTAAGGATGTATTTTAATTGAGAAAAGAGATGACAGAGTGCGTTAAAAAAAACAAAGAAAACTAAGGTTAAAAAAAAAGTTATCCAAAGCGATGCATGTTAAATGCCAGCACACAGCATTATTCCAGAAAGAGAAGATTAATGACATTAGTTTACAACTACTCCCAGTCCAGACAACCAAAGACCCATCTTCACATTCCCTACAATGACTGACCAGAAAACAAAAGTACCAGCACATTGTACTTACATACAATGCAACAGTACTGCAAAATATAAGTTACTGACTGTAGATTGTTGTTAAATCTAACTTTTCATTTGTCTACTTCATCTGCTTACCTGAAGAGAAGAAAATAGTAGAAATACTGTATTTATTAGTTATACCTGAAATTAGGTTGCATTAGATAAAATGCCAAGTATGACTCAACATAACACAGCAACTGTTGAATTTGAAGGAAATTTTATACACATCTGTTGTATTGGGAGGGGGGTACTTTTCTGGTCACTCAGTGTACTCTAACATAACTAAGAAGCATATTTTTCACCTGATAAAGGCTCTAAGCTTGAGAAGCGCAAGTAAGCAGCATGCCAGGTAGTTAGGCAGCAAGCTTCAAGGAGGGTCTATATGCTCGCTCACACACACACACACACACGCACACGCACACACACACACACACACACACGCAAGCACGCAAGCAGACACACACAGGTGCACACACTCGAATCATACCTGCTACTTTGTGGGTGGAGTTGTAGGGGGGAGGGGGCACGTTGGCTGTTATAACCCCTCCCACAGAAACAAGGCCTGCATTGTTGTATGCACCTGAGTAGCAGTTGCAAATATTAATAGCGTCCACCACTCATTCATACATACACAAAAACGTAAGAATAACCCAACCACAAATTACACCTCAACCAAACCTAGATGGCAGTAAAAAGATAAAAGAATCTAACTGAACCTAAAACCACTCAAACCAGATTCTCTTTTACTCAAGTTCCTTCTTTATCTAGTTGTTTACAGTGTTTCAATCCTCTACAGGGAAGCAGAAGATGCTGTAAGGATGGATGTGTGTGAGTGGGTTGTTTCTTACTTGGTGCAATGGTAGCATGGGGCCGGCATGGTGGTATAGGATAGGGCACAGGCCGATGCGGGTTGTAGGTTGAGGGAAACTTGGAAAAAAAAAGAAAAAAATTTATATAAATATTTTGTAAGACGAATGAGTGTCATTTGGTTATTTGGTTGTGACACTGGATAGAGTGCTGGCTTTTCCATGACTATATGGTAAGGTAACTTAATATGAGCTGACACCAAACAAAGCAAAACACCATGTTACTTATTACTGGGGCAACAAGTAGCTTACATATTTGTGTTGACTATGTAACATAACTGGCTTATTAAATTACCATTGCACTCTGTTTCAGACCCTCAGTGTTCATTTCCAGCAAATAATAACATGAAATAATTGGTTTACACAGCAGCTTTATCTTCATATTACAAGGGACAACTTGGTTATTAACTTTCCAGAAAGCTTGGATTGTGAGTTTTGTTTTTTTGTTTTTTTAAATGGCATTCTAATAGTTTGCTTAAACTGATTATATATCAAACAATAACCAATGCTGCTGATAACATATGCTTATAGACAAAAGAATGATTATCATACTAATAATGATAACAATAACACTTGCCTTAAATTCCTCAGATATGGCTACACAATTGTACAAGCAGACTGAATGGTATGCAGCAGAAGATAGAAGGTCTATTACCAACATGACAGAGACTTTATTAAGAATTGGACCAAAGACTTGACTTTGACTTGCAAAATGTAAGCATTCATCACAGTACGGTATGCAATTTCCATGGTTTACATTTAAATGACCAGGGTGAAGTTAGTGTGTTCTCACTCATAGCTTTGCCTCTGTTTGCTTTTCCATTATTCTGTTTACACCCTTCATTGTAGAGTCATTAGTGCAATCCATTTCCCAGTCTCCCTTTGAGTTATCATTAGGTAGCATATGACTAACCTGAGGTGTAAGTTGAAGTTTTTACCATGTAAGCATAATGTAATCAGTCATAGAGACCTTGTCACTCAGTCATAAGTTTTTTTCTGGCAAATCTCGGCGCCATTACATCACCTCAGCAGTGTTTTCCACACTAGTGCTTACAGGTTTGAAAGGTCCCGTGATCCGAGAAGCAATCCCCTTCCCCTCCATATTGTTAGATGTGTCCTCTTTCTTTTCGCCTTCTTTTTTTACTGGAGGGATTCCCTGTAAATGTGAACAAAATAAAATGCATCCGTGGTTAGGTTTACATTAAGCAAACGAAAGAGAAATCAAAAACAACAAAGCAAATCTGGGAATGAAACATGCAACTTTTTGTGTTGTCCTTTTCAACAAGAATGTGAAGACAAAGTTATAAATTCAGTATTATCTAGTTCAGCCCAAATGAATTTATTCAAGCAGTGGAAACTCAGTGGAAACTCACCTTTAATCCACAATAATCTTAAATTGTTTAAGATTTAATGTTTATAATTTCCACAATGTTATTTTTATTAATTTGTTGTAAAAAAATTAACATGCACTATACATAAAAAACCTTTAGTTTACAGCACTTTAAGAGAAGTAGCTCTGAACTATGTTCTTCAAACTAATATCCTTATACATTGAGATGAAAAAAAACAAACTATGGAGAAATAAATACCAATGACAGAGAGACCTGCAAATACTTACAGGGAATGTACCGCTGACCAGGCTAGGTCTGCCTTTAGGGTATGGATTACCTGGTATTATACCACATGAGGAAATCATGGCCACAGGAGCCTTGCAGCCAACCTTACACACCTGGTAAGACATTAGTAAAATTTAGAATATATTTCTGCATTCATTTTAGGCTTTAGAATTGTACCTAATTTTAATTAGGGATGTCAAAGACGATGACGTAACACAAGCAGACCACTATTCTATAAGATCAGTTTTTCTATCTTTTAATTGCATCAATTACTTTTCCCCTGCACATCTCACAAGGCAGCAGTTCCTTCTTCAACTTCCTGGGATGTCATGGCTATCAAAGGTAATCCACAAGTTCTTCTGATACCAAGACATACACATAAGGCTAGCAAAAAAGCTTTCTATGCCAACCTATCTATACCAAAAACAACAACATGAAGTTGAATTTGTAATGGTAAACTTACTTGCTCCAGTATCCTGCGAGCCCGTTTTTTCTCAGACAAGTGTATGCGAAATAGATCCTCCACTGGACGATAGTTTTGAGCATCTGAAATGTTCCTGTATGGGAACAGATATCCGATATACAACAAGTAACTAATTAGTTTAACAAGTTCAGTGCTGACTGAACCCAACAGGCTGCTGCAACTATAGAAAATTTGACTAGAATTTTGTAAAGCTTGAGCTTGTTCAGGATGCTTAAGTGAATTTTCAGAATTTACTTACAAAGCTATAAGTTCCAGGACAATCAGCCTGTCTTTTGAGAAGGTGAAGCAATTCAGGATATTTGCAACTTTAGTCGTAGGGATTGCAACCATTTTCTGTGGGCAAAAAAAGGGTAAATGTGTTCAATTAATACAAAGAAACATACAAATGAAAGACAATACAACACAAATTTTAACCTTTCTAGTTTCACGACTACTGGTCTTGTAGGTTCTTTTAAACACTGCTTTCATATATATTTTATCAATATATATATATAAATAAACATATTTACTGATGCAAACCACACTCACATGCTGCAAAGCTTTTACTGCTTTGATCTGTGGTTCTGCCCATGAGAAGTACTTCAGTATTTCCATCACCTGCAGGTGTTAAAGACAGTATTACAACCTATGAGAACACTGGAGCTGTATTGCTCTAGTACAGAAAAAGCATAATAGACCATGACTGAAATACCATCTTTACTGATTAAAGAAAAGGAGAAAGTAAAGGAGTTTCCTCCTTCCATACATAAACATTGTAGAAATAACAACCACAAGGTATAACAATTACAAATTATAATATTTGTCCTCAGTATGCATTAGGTGTAATGAAGTTTTCGTGATGTACAGATTCCTTTTGCTAAAGAATATAATTCTCTTGTTGATTCGTGGAAGTGCTACTGTTTGGACAATTACCTGTTCACTGGAGAAATATCCATGCACCTGCTCTATGGCTTTAATCCGCTGATCAGTCAGGACGCACTAAAAACATATAATAACATTTTACAAAATCTTTTAGTTGAGAACATTTTAAATCTTAAATCTGACATTTTCGGATTAGAAAAATCCTTACCTTTCTTATCTCATCCAAGACAATATCAAATGATTTCTTGTCCATTTTTGCAGATTAAAATAAATGTTTGCCTCTTTGTCAATAAACACAATTCTTTACAATACGCAACTGGTAATTACACTTTTTTTTTTTTTTTTACATTAAAATAGATAAGGTCATTTTAGATAAAATGCATTAAGTCTGCATTAGGTCACAATAAGTCTCAAGTTAATGACCCCACGTTACTGATTTCAATTCATAATCCTGCTTAAGCATATTTTACATTGATGAATAATTGCAGTAAAATGTTAGTTCCGTAATGAAGCTGCATGGTTTTTCTAGTCCTTTCTTTTATGATACAACTTTCCGCCAGTGAACAATGACTTCAAAACAAGAGAAGCTGTATCTGCAGTGCAAAACCTGTCTGCACCAGATTTGTCCGCAGCTAACAACAAGCTAGCCAGCTACAGCTATCTTATTTCTGAACATAGCTCAATGAAAATACACAAGGAAATGCAAAAAAGGTACTTGTGCATCTTTTCATTCAAGATTAGTTTAAATCCAATGCCAACGATAACTACAACATAGACTAGAAACTTTAAATTTTTTTTTTAAAAAAATCCCCAAATAACGCGCTTGGAAAAGTACCAATTTTGCTAGCTTCCTCTGACAGCTTGCGCTAGTAACGTCAACACTGGAAAGGACCTGTCTGAGGCTGCCTGCCAGAAAAGACACCGGGCAGTAAATTATATAAAAAATAACTAACTTAAAGCTAGTTTGAATGATGTTATCAGTACAAAGAGTTTATTTGGAATCAATGTATGGTTCAATTTTCTTTAACATATTATTTTATGTTCTATTAGTGTTTCTCTGCAGGCACTGTCAAGCCAGATTTTGAAAGCGAACAGGAAGTAAACATCTCGGCAGCATAGTGAAGTCAGGAATTCCAATTAATATTTTTGTAAAGGTGAAAATGGACCGCTTTTCGTGGTCAAGTGGGCTCTTGGAAATTAACGAAACATTAGTTATTCAGCAACGCGGTGTCAGACTGTATGACGGGGATGATAAGGTAAAGTTTTGTTTTGCTTGAAACAAAGTCCTTAAAACGTATAGAATACTACGTTAATATGATACTTTAAAAAACGTAGCAGTGCTGGTGGTGAAATAGAGTTGCTGATGAAGTTCAGATGGATCATTATGTCTGTCTCTTTGTAATGTAAGGTCACTATAACACGAAGAGAAAGACGGGAACTTGATATAAGCACATAATAACATCATGTCCTTTTCTGTCATTGTACAAGGCAAAGCTGGATATTGGAGTTGCGTTGTTGAGCACGCATCGGTTGATCTGGAGGGACGTAAAAAATCATGTAAGAGAGCAGAAAACACCGCATGGTGTCTGCACAAACTGTGTGAGAATTGTTCAGAATTGTTCTTTACCATTTTGTGTGCTGACTCTAATGATGACTTCTGTATTTGCCATCTGTAGGAATGCTGTATAGCCATGCCCCTGTCACAGATCATCTTCTTTGAGGAGCAGGCTGCAGGAATAGGAAAGAGGTAAGAGTCAGTAAATAAATCTAACAAACTGACAACTGAGAAGAGAACTAAGACAGTTGTTGAGTGTTTATATGTAAACGTGCAACTCAGCCAAAGAGTCCTAAGTCGAGGTCCTACTAGCTTTTTCTTGAGCTTTTTCTTAGTGTTAAAACTGCATTTCTTTGACTTGTCATTGGTGAATGACTAATTGAGTATTTTTAGTTGCTATGGAGATGGTTCAACTGTCATCAGTTGCATTTATTATGGATGTTTGGCCATATGATAAGTGGTGGTTGTGTTTTGGGAGGGGTTCATGGCCCCCTAACATTAACCTGAGGTTGTCAAAACACTATGTAAATGGTCATGGGTAAACTTCCATTGTTGAAGAAAATGGTAAATTAACTATTGGCATCTTTATCCTACAGTGCAAAAATAGTTATCCATCTGCACCCAGCACCTGACAACAAGGAGCCAGGTCCCTACCAACACAGCAAATACTCCTTCATCAAGTTTTCCTTCAAAGAACACGGGCAAATTGAGGTAGTCCCACTTATACAAATAGCCAACATAGCTTTTTATTTGATTTTTTGTACTTACTGTGTAATTTACTTATTGATCCTATAATAAGCTGTCTCAAGAGGGACTCTGCATTTGATTCTTTATCACTTGGAACTAACATAATGTCACTTGCAGTTTTATAGGAGGCTGACAGAGGAAATGACTCAGAAGAGATGGGAGAATACACCAGTATCGCAACCCATCCCAGCAGGAAACGGCTCTCAGGTCATAGAATGGACTTATGTTCCTTCTCACCCAACTCAAAGCTCTTTCTCTCCACTGTCTTATATTTCTGGAAAATGTTTGATTGAGATGCCAGAAGGCTTTCTTACAACCAGTCATTCAATAGGTGATGTACACAGGAGTGAGACTTGAATTCAAATTATGTTCCACAGGGTGGCGGTGTTGTATCAATATTCTACAGTTTTACAGTTGTTAGAGAATGTTACTAATCATTTTCAGGGTGTTTCAAAAATAAGTATCAGATTGCATGTTGTTGGTTTGCTGCTTTCCTCTCCATTTAATGACATGTGTAATGAAGATTAGTAACCTGCAGCATTACTTGTACCAAAGTAAAAAAAAGCTTTTGTGTAGGCCGGTACACACTGTCTTTTCCCTTGAATTGGTGTCATATGTCTCCAAATGAGATTAAATGAAGATTTTTGATCACCATTATAAAATATTAGTCTCTAAAATTCATTTACTTCACATTACAGCAGTTGACTGTAATTTTTTCTCTCCTCAGTATTTCGTATCTTGTCCTTTACAACTTGTCACTAACTCTTTTGTGCTTCACTTTGTGTTTTTCTTTCCTTCGTGGTCATGTAGGCAGGAAGAACGCGGGCAGTGGGGATTGTCGGCATTGAGAGGAAGATAGAAGAGAGGAGGAAAGAGACGGACAAAAACATTTCAGAGGTACTGTTGAGGGGAAATGCTTAAATACTTAGAGGTGTGTCAGAGTGGAAATTGTGGTCTTATTCCTCTGATATAGAGTTACATAATTTAATGCAAACTACATTCAGTAAACAGCACATGTCCTGCCATCAACCTCTGAAAGCTGAAGTTTTGTATTTAGCCATACTTGAAGTTTCTATGAATGTGATGGTCTTTGTTTTGCCATCCATTCATTTGAACTATCTCTGTAAACAGAGACAGTTCAAACACTGCAATTCAATTGAGAATTTTTTTAAGTAAAATTTACTAATTATTTTCCTTTCTCAGGCCTTTGAGGACCTCAGTAAGCTGATGGTAAAGGTAAAGAATCATCCCCTTTGTTTGTTTATGTGTTCCTGTAGATATTGCATAGAATAGATTATTTAATCTTGTTGAGGTCATCTTATATTTAAATTTCTGGAAATTAAACTGCATGATTTTCTGATGATTGTTTACTCTAATAGGCAAAAGAGATGGTGGAGCTGTCCAGATCTATAGCCAACAAGATCAAAGACAAGCAGGGAGACATCACAGAAGATGAGGTAGGAGCTTTCAAACAGAAACAGAAGGACAGTGGACCATGTAGTTTCAAAACACTGTGCCTGTAGAAATATCCCTCTTTGATCATAAAAGCCTCTCAGTAATGCTGTCCAACCTCACTGGACCAGCATGTATACTACTCGACCTATCTACACCCTGATACACATATGTACATGAAAACAGTGTTATTGCATGATGCGGCTACACCATGCAGTTTTCAATTAGTCTGCACTTATTAACAGTTATGTCTGCTTTATAGACAATCCGGTTTAAATCCTACCTACTGAGCATGGGTATTGCCAACCCTGTTACCAGGGAAACACATGGATCAGGTACGCATTACCATATGCAGCTGGCTAAGCAGCTAGGAGACATGCTACAGGCCCCTCTAGAGGTAGGTGTGAATTTCCCTGTCATGCATTTTGTATGAACACAGGCTGACATGAGTAACTCATTTCAAGCTTACTTTCTTCTTTAGTTTTAATCTCTGCTCACTCTATATCTCTCACCATTCTCTGCTCTCTCAGGAGCGTGGGGGCATGATGGCTCTCACTGAGGTGTACTGTCTCGTCAACCGTGCTAGAGGGATGGAGGTGATGCTCACACTAGTGCACACATTCATACTTCACATAAATGTCTTTAGTTGCCTGTAAGATATTGATATTCCTTTTCTTTAACCCTTTCTACGCAGCTTTTGTCTCCAGAAGATTTGGTGAACGCATGCAAGATGTTTGAGTCATTGAAGCTCCCACTGAGGTAAGTTTGAGATTTGTTTTTGTCATTTATTGTATCTGTGCACTTCAGTACACTCATTTAGGTATATAGAGCAGGCAGTGTAGTTATTAAAGGAATATGTAGGGCAGACGTCTACTTCACAGAGGCCAGGCGCTTCCTGCCTGGCTTCCTGTTGTTGGAAGTGGTGTCCAGCCCTGTGTGAGTGTCATTTCCTGTCACTTCCTGGGATTTAAAAAAAAAAACACTAACCTGTTTCCTCACCAGGATGGTCATAGTGGCCTCAAACATTTGCTTATATTAGTTTCCTATTTTGCGTAATAAAAGATATCCGTAGCGTACATTTTTTGACAGGATCTCATTTTTTTTCTCTCTCTCACACACACTTTTTCCTTCATCCATCTTGTCTTCTTTGTAGGCTGCGTGTGTTTGACAGTGGTGTTATGGTGGTCCAGCTGCAGTCTCACAGTGAAGAGGAAATGATAGCCTCAGCACTGGACAATGTAAGCTCCGCCATTACAAACATCAGGCCCACATTGACATGGCTGAGACTGATCAAACAGTACGCACTCTGAGTTTCAATCTCACACCCTTCTCATCTCTGTGTCTCTTCATCTTTCTCTTCTACAGGTGTCGGACAAAGGTTCTTTAACAGCAGAGGAGTTTGCCAAGCTCCTCGGACTCTCTGTTCTTCTTTCTAAAGAACGGTAAGTTTACTCCTAGACATAGATGAAAATAGTATAACAATTTACCAAGACTCATTGTGTCAGTCTTTTTGTTTTACGGCACAACACTGGGATAATATGTGAATGATGTCTCATTCTCATCTTCAGGTTGTTGCTGGCTGAGAAGATGGGCCACCTGTGTAGAGATGACTCTGTTGAGGGCTTGAGATTCTACCCAAACCTCTTTTGACCTATTAACAGTCATTATTGTTGAGATAATAACATAAACTGTAACTCAGCTGCACTGTCCCTGCTAAAGACTGGATGCATTAAAAAACAATCTCCGTACTGCTAAATGTACTTGGTGATGTACAACAGCAGAGCACCTGCTGCACCTTGAATGCGGTAATGTACCAATCCAGTCTGCTTTCGATTATGATTATTGAATGAGTGGAGTCATGTTTGTGATGGATATCTACATTTACACTGTAGATATTACCATCTTTTTTCTCTGTAGTTTTAAGAGAGGAAAATGTTTATTAAGAAGATACTTTTTTCAGAAAGTGTAAAATCAGTATGTGCAGCAAAGTGTTCCAAGGTTTGTTCTTTTTGGTGGACTGATGATTACATGTGTTTAGTAATAAATGGGTCTGGGGAAAACTGACTCAATGGGATACACTGGGTTTTTTTTTTTCTTTTTCTCTCTGGTTTTAAATTTAATTGATGGCAAATTATTGCTATATCTAATTTCAAGTTCCCTGTACTGGATTTCACATGTTTCTCTAAGTAGAAAATACATTTATGTAATGAATGATTAAGGAAGGTTAATATGCCATCTTGTTCCTGAGGAGTGAGAGAACACACCCAGATCTGAACATCCAACTTCACCTTCCAAATTGTTTTTGTTTCTGTCTATCAAAAGTACTTCTTGTCCCTTCTCTAGTCAAACTGTCTTCAAGTGTTATAGTCTTTGTCTAGTTTCCAATCAAGAAAATTCCGAGATAAATAAAAGATAAAATCTGCTGTCAGTTTGGTTCACAGCATTTAAATAAAGGATACACTGCCAAATGTCATTAATCACTTCACTGCAGAGACTGTTTCATAAAAAGTCCAATTATGGCTGTGCTGAAGCCAAACTGAAAGGTAAGTACTCTAATAAGTGGCACACTGAAGTTCTTGAAAATTCCTTAACAAAACCACATCTACTCCCAGTACATCATATAAAGTGTAACTGCAGAAACAATAATGAATGTGTCAAATATGTGCTAGTAGCTGCATGTCTAAATGTTAGACTTGCTGCTTGGAGTGTTGTCAATATACTGTTATTTTTAATCTCATGTGAGTTCCTTTAGGGCAGAAAAGGCACACAGATTAGAAAACTTCTTTGTTTCCATTGTGAACTAAGCCGAGCTGTACAGGGTTTCATCTTTAGAGAAGCTTCCTGTTTTCTGCAGGCTCTCTCTCTCTGGAGGAAAAATAAAGGCCTGCAGTCCTCCACAGCTGATTAGATTAACCTACCATGTGGTTCACTTATTGATAGTAAATGAACTTAATTGCTTCATAAAGTCTTGAGAGCTGAACTAAGGCAGGTTTGATCATAATATTTAGAAATTCATGCGTGACATTGAACTTTTGGTGAGTGATTTTCTGTAGAAAATCTACCCTGTACTTGCACACTGAGATAGACTGATTTAGTAGATCGTTCATTTTAAAATAAATCCATATCCTGATTAGCCGTTTGTCATCTGTTCAAATGTCAGTATAATTAAATAAGATATGTATCAGTCATCTTATGTGGGGAAAAAGGAAATGTGATTGTGTGAGATGAATAGTTCTCCTGTGTTTTCGGATGTTTAAAAATTCTTCCTCCTGAGTTTCTTGCTAATTAATTTTACTAGTATCTGAAGGAGGGGATCATTTTGTTGCATATTTCACCATTTTCCAATGCAATCACGTCTATCTCTCATCTGTGCTAAAATCTTTGGATGACTCAGGTGCCTATGTTAAAATCTCTTGAATGTTTCACTTTATACTATATTGAATTGTATTTCCTTTAATGCTTTACTTGTTAGCCTGTTCACTTCTTAAATCTTGTACAAATTGTGTAAATTAATCGAGACAGAAATGAAAAAGTGGTGATGAAAGGAGGCAAGGGTGCATTAATTTGAGCCTACACAACTTTATGGTTGCAGTTTGTTAATGTGGAGGTGATTTAATACATTACATTAGCTGATCATTTTTTGTTGAATAATAATTTTGCAAAGGAACACAAAACAGCAACCGTCCAATTAATGTCCATGTGTAAAAATAGCTATAATAATTTCCTCTGACATGTTGTGAGATAGGCTTGAAGTAGAGAGAATCTTAAAATAGATGTAGGCCTACTAAACTTTGTAATTAATGTTTTATCAGTTAGAACTGATTTTTTTTCTGAAAGAAAAGAGCTCATTGGTTTGTTTATCACAACGTCACAGTGGGCTTCGTTGCCTTTACTGTGCCTTTTACATTTGGGAGGAACAAACATAGTGAGTTGCACATTACAGCCATTCAATACGCCCTGCTGCTGACCGTGAAGTGACTGTTCGATCTCGTTCACGCGCTCTTTCACGCGCTCTGAACACCGGCGCGCGCCCTCGGAGAACTCCGTCGGATTCTGTACCAGCTGTCCCGCTGCCTGTCTCTCAAATTATTAGCAGTTTATAAGTTACAGGAAATGCGTTACCAGCAAACGGAGGAGCTGTTATTGTGGTTGCTGTGTCGGAATTTTGGAGAGGAGTAATGTTGCGCCGAGACAATAAGAGATGTGAGTATAACAGCTTTATTTTTCAACTATACTTTACAACGCAGTTTATCATCATTAGGCTATTGGCCGAAGGCGGGTTTAACTTTAGGTTCATGTATTTGGTAAGCTATGCTAATTCTGAGCATGTGATTAGATTATATTTTTGAATATATATTATATTTTTTTAATTTCAAATTTGTACACAATTCTAAGTTGAACTTTATAATTTTCTAATAAAATTTAAAAAGAGACATGTCAAAATAGATTAGCCTTCCACTTTGACTCAATGATGGTTTAGCTCTTACTGTCTATGTTTAGCACAGAATTGAGGACAACGGAGAGAATTACTATTGTTATGCTAACTATTTGGTTGGGTGTTGACTCTGTACTAATCTCGGATATCGTCACCTCAGAAAAAATATCAAGCCAACTGGTTCAAGCTACACAATTGTACAGTATGGATCGATTTTATTGGCCTTAATTGCAGCCTTGCAGCAACACACACACAAAAGAAACACACACACACACACACACACACACACACACACACACACACACACACACACACAAAAACAACAAAAAAAACAAATAACTGTCTCAGCAGTCTGGTGCTCACAATCCTACATTCAGGAATTAGTGTCTGAGAGAGTCAGAGGTCTGTTTTGTTCTTGAGGAAAAAAAAATCAGTGAAAAACTTTGCATGTAACAAAGCAACAAGGATTTGGTTTTGCGTCACAAATATTTGTTATTCCTCCGTACCCATTGTGAAGATGGAAGGAAGAGGAAGACGCCACTGTAAGTCCAGAAAAATCATGGTCACAGCTTCATGCTCTAGCCTTCCTGTTTTTCATACCTCAGATCAGTGCACCACTTCCTCTCTGTCTTCTCCTTTCGAAGACACCTCAATTGGTCCTTCTTGTAGAATATTTTTGTATTTTGTGTCTTTGTTCTTTTTTGTTTGTTTGTTTGTTTGTTTTCATCTTATTTTGTGGTTTGCTTGTGATTTGTAGAGGTCAGAGGTGGCTGAAGAGGATGGTCATGTGGTGTAGGAGAAAACAGAGGCACACGCATCGGAATGCCACAGGCTGTCTCACTGCTGCCTTTTCTCCTGGCGCTCATGGGATGCGGTAAGTGTCATCAAACCTTTTTATTAACATAACTCCATCTATGAAGAGGCTGGCAGAATCATTTATTTTACATTCACCCCATCAAGCAAACACTTTAAAGGACTGCACTGCCCTGTATCTATGTTTTGTGCCCCCATTCAAATGGGAGAGGAGTGTTAAGCTGAAGAAACAGTCAGAGGAGTGAAGTGGGTAATGGAGGGTCAGCCTCTTCCTCTTCCCACAGCCTCTTTGCTTTGTCAGGATGTGAGGTTTGCACAACAGGATTTACACACTATAAAGCACAAGAGCTCCTGTAATAATATGCATATACTAGTGTATTGTGGCACATTTGCTTTTTCCCCAGGTAGTGGTATAGTTGTAATATGCTAAGAGGTGCTGCTTGGCAGTTAAATGCAAAGCAGCATTTCTAAGCATTTATTATGTGTTTGAATATGTAGCATACCAGGACTGATGCTCATGAATTAGTTATGTGCATCTATTGTGTCTGTGCTTAAATGTGGACTTATTAGTTTTGTTATACTGAGGAAATTTCATTATCTCTTTCTGTGTTGTTATTAAATTGACCTTGTTGTCACATAGACATGGGAAATATATCATGACACACATAAATAATTGTTTTTAAATAGCTGTTGGTGTTTGTTTTAAATTAAGAATCATGATGCACAACTGTTTGCACAAAAATGACTCTACAGAACAATGAATTCTCATTTCTCCTACGTTAATTTCTAAAATTTATGAGTGTCAGATAAATTAAATTAAATAGTACAGATATACAAAAAAAAAAAACAGATATACAAAATACACTCAGAAACAACCACAAAATCTGTAACCCCACATTTTGCCAGTAGTTAAAATGATATGTTTGTTTTGTGGATAACTAATAGGTAAAATGTCCTTTGTCTTTGTCCTAACTCATTGCTGTCCATCATTTCCTGTAGCTCTTGCAGGGCTCAATATCTGGCCCTCCTTCCACATTGCCCTTAGCAACGCCAGTGTGTTTGTGGACTTCAGCACGAAATCCAACGGCAGCACCATCCGCAGTTTGAGCCTCTCTCTGGTCAACACAGAGACCAACACCACCCTTCTGACCAGGACTCTCCCAAACAATCAATTGACCGGTAGGGTGGAGTTCAACTGCTCTTGCTTCCTGTATGCGGGAACTTTCCGGTTCCTGCTGAAGCAGACCAGCATCTCTGCTGTTTCTCATGCTAACAGCACAGGTGACAGCAGCAAGGAGAGCACAACCTGGTGGTGGAGTTCAGAACTGCAGGTGCAGTGGCCCACCTTTCACATCGCTGTGGAGAGGTCTGGCAACAACTCAGGATCTTTTCAGGCAAGAAGAACAAGCTCTCAAACATAACATGTTATGCTGATTTACCACCTTGCAGAGTGCCCACCGGAGTGATTAACAAGTGTTTCCACTTCTCTCTCCAGGTTGGGATATCCACGAATGAGCACTTTCAGGCTTGCTCCAGTGGGATTGACTCTGCTCTCTTTCTGGAGGTCAGCTACATGGAGTATAACCAGATAGGGCGAAACAGCATCGATAAGGTCCGGGCCCGCATACGACACCCAATCAAACCCCTCCGATCTCAGAGCGTTGAGCTGACCTGCGCCTTCCCCTTCACAGACAAAGACTTCATTCGGGTGGCTCTGCGGTCTCCTCATTCAACTCAGGATGTGAAGAGCTCTGGAGCTCTATACCTGTCCCGTATTTTCTCCTATAAGCTATTAGTGGAAAACAGCAATGTCTATAGAAGTGGTTGTGAAGGGACCATGACTGTTAAACTGATAACCCCACCTTGTGCTCACATCAATGGGAAAGTGCTACTGTATAAGGATGCAGGTGCTGGAAGAGGGGTTGCTGTTTCCTCTGGGATGGGAGCAGGTGGAACAGCACTGCTTGGGTTTGGACAAGAGGAGCCTACCTCTCCTCCGTTGGCCTTTAACTGGCTGACTCAGGGAGAGAATGAGACTGAATTCAACTGTTCTGTGTTTTACCCAGGAAGGAATAAGTACTGCTTTCGCTTTGTTTTCAACTTTAGTCGCTCGCCTAGTCCTGCACAGACCTGTTTGGTGGTTCACAAGAGTGCAGGTGAGATTTAATAGATCAACCATTCACATTTTGCAGCTGTCAAAAATTTATTTACAGTCTTCTTCTGGTTTATTTATCAGTGTCAGTAGAGCAGGTCTGCAGTGATTTGCTGAATAAGACCACCTGTATTTTGCTTTAGTCATTCAGATTTTCCCAGATAAAATCATCTGATGGATAAAGCGTAGTTAATAATTGATGAATTGGCTCAATAGAGGCTTTTGACACAGAAGATATGTGACTTGTTGGTTGGAACAACACATGATAAATTTTACATAGCTCTTTTGTTTTCAGGATCCTGCTGGCTCACAATCACACATGCTTTTCCTACAATGATAAAGATATCCCCTGTAAAAAGGACAATATCTTTGTCTTTACTTTTTCTCATGAATGTATGCTAACATAATCTACTAATCAGGATTTTGAGTCAACTAAACTAAATCACATTTTAGTTATAGTAAACCTATTTAACATCTTATTCTAGTATGATACTTAGTCTTGTCTGTTTCATCAGTCCACATTTTTAAATAGCAACATCCTGTTGAGAGTGATAATTATGAATGATATCAGCCGGCTCAATGCATTAATTCACATTTGAATCAATCTCTATTTTAAGGCATTTAAAACTGTAATAGTCAACCTTTAAGATGGAAAACGGCCCTAGTATGTTTCAAAAGCATGACAAGATCATACTATTCCCATAATAAGATATATGGTTGCTATACTGAATTTTTTATACTATGTTGTTAAAATGCAATGTGCTACTAAGAAACATCAAATAAAGGTGAGAAATCACAGCCATCACAGCACATACACAGCACAATACAGAGAATAGACATTATAACCTGCAGCTAACAGGCTCTGCCATGATATTGACCCTCCTACATTTCCTTCAGCTCTTAAAGTGACATCAAAGTCTGCAAATAGACTATTAATTTGTTTGTGTACAGATGCACAGTTGAGTCATTCATACGGAAATTATAATGTTCAACGTCATTAGAAATGTTTATGTATGCTACACTTTATTAAGGCCACTCACCAAATAAAGTGAAGTACGTAAATCAGCCATAACTTAAACATTCTAATTATAGAATGTGTCATGCAGCTGTGTCCTTGTTTTGTCTATTTTGGGAATAGAGCATTAACTGTCTGATGTGTCACGTGATATGATGGTTGAGCCTTTATCTGCTCCATGTGTTAAGGTCAGATTTGTTATACTCCTACCAATTCATCTGCAGTTTAACATTTTTGTCTGTTTTTTTTCTTTTCTTTTTTTTTTTTGCAGAGTCATGGGGTCCATGGCAGCCATGGAGCATGTGCAGTGTGAGCTGTGGGGAGGGAGTGAGGGAACGAGTGCGTGAGTGTTTGCTGCCCTCAAGTGTAGGAGGAATGCGGTGCACTGGCATGGTGAAGGAGCAGTCCATGTGCTCACTGGAGGACTGTGTCGGTCAGTCTCTTCAACCTCATCTCCTTTTTTTTCTCTCTTCTGTCTTTATTTTTTCAGCAGAATCCACTTTAAAATATAACTGTCTTGGTTTCTTTCCCAGTATTGCCTGCACCTTCTCCATCCCTCCCCCCTGTACCTGTTGGAGCTGCACCCCTAGGTGGTAATGTGGTTGTGGTGGCTGGTATCTCTCTTTGCCTAGCTGTGATTCTGGCTACTGTGGTGGTGACTGTGTGGAGAAAGCTTTGCCAAACCCCTCAGTGCAGCTCTGTCCGCAGAGGGTCCATGCATTCCCCTGGGGGACGCAAGCTCTCTGATGAGGCCTCCATTTGTGGCCACAGCCTCCAAAGACCCAGCCTGTCTGACGGCCATGGCCCTCTTGGAGGCATGGGTGTGGGTGCAGCCCAGAAAGACACTCCTGTCCTGGGCAGTCAGCCTCTCTCACTGTCCCTGGGGATTCCTGTTCCTCAGGACCCACAAAGACTGTCTCCCACAGGTCAAAAGATGCTGCCAACAATATTTGGGTATGTTTCATCACACATAAAATATTTCTGCCTAATTTATCCTGCCACCCTCCAGTTTTGGATATTTAAATAAAAGTGTTTCCTTAGGTACCGACTGGCTCAGCAGCAGTTGAAAGAAATGAAAAAGAAAGGGTTAAAAGAGGCCACACAGCTGTACCACGTCTCTTCAAGCCCAGTTCATGACACCTTGTTAGAAATATCTGCTTCACCCACCACCTCTCCCATCCCTACACCAATTGGATTCAATCATCCCACACTCCCTTTGGGCCTCCAGGATGACACCAGCCAGAGCCATATTCGCACTGCTGCTTCCTTTTCTGAGCTGCCAGTACAGACATCCAGGGCAACACCGGACAGACAGAGTCCCAGAGTGGAGCTGGTTTTAGGTCCTAACGTCTCTGCTCATGCCAGTGGGGGCAGCTCAAAGTGGCGGGACCGTACTGCAGACTGGGTGGAGATGGTGGAGAGGAGCGGATTAGCAGGTCTGAGAGGAGGGGGAGGAGATACAGGAACAGGAAACTCCTATCCCAAGAATCCAAATTTCCGCCGTACCTCCAGTTTTAACGACACCAAGCCCCAGCTTCCTCCCTCTGCACACTCCAGACAGTTCAGAGAGAGAAGCATGACCCAGGTCAGCTATCCAGCTTTATTTATGTGTTTATGTGCATATTATATGTCATATTTGCGTGGGTCTATTGAAACTTTTAAATTAACAAAGATCATATGTTGTCGTTCTCAGGTGGGATCTCGGACCCTTCCTGAAGGAAGTTCTTGGACCAAAGGAAGATGGGAGAGACAGCCATACTGCTCTTACCCCATTCCAGAGCATGCGGCCACAGGGTCGGCTAAATCCAGACCTCAGAGAGATGACCAAAGGAAGCCTTGGGTAGAAACAGCTGTTCCTTCTCACAAAACTGAAATCAAGCACACAGGAACCAATACAAACAGCATTTCATCACATGCGAATAATTCTAAAGCAGATCTTAGTGATGCTGAAAGGCAAAGAAGCAGTGAGATGAGAGGTGGAGGGGGAATCTCAGGGATTGGGGGTCCATTTGCAAGGACGGCCAGCCTGAGTGTGGATCGCGCAGAAAGGGCTGAACAGAACTGGAACCGTCGTGGCCCATCGCCTATCCAGAGGAACATGCTAGCCCGTAAATTAAAGGAGGCTCAGTCCTCTGGGATCAAGGGACGGCAGCGCAGCTCCACCTTTAGCATATCATCCTCAGAGCAAAGAAAAGATCGCTGCCACTCTTTACCAATGTCTGGGGACCATGGCAGCGGTGGTGCCTCACCCTACAGGCTGAGTGAGGCGGAGCAGAGGATGTTGGACCTAGACCTATCTTCATCTTATGTAGGGGAGGAGGAGTAGATAACACAGAATTGCAGTACCACATCATAGAGTAACTGATATTTAAATATATAATGTTATCTTAACACAGATAAAATATCAGTGAAGACTGCATTATATGTAAGAGTTTTAGATAATTTGGGAGAGCAGAAAGTTTTTTTTTTCTTAAAAGTTATTTTAAAAGAGTCTGTTTGAATTTTTTAAATATTTTTTTTTATTGCATTTTTTAATTGTAATTGTTAATATTTTAAATTTTAATTGCCATTATAACTGAATATTTTTTTCTTCTTGTTCAGAGTATGACTGTTTATATTGTATCTTTTTGTTAGCTACTGGTACAGTATTTACCATAGTCATATTCAACATAGCCATGAACATGTCTGTTTGCACTGTTAAATACAAGGCCTATCAATGCCAGTTTTTAAGGCACTTCAGAGTACAGTTTAGTTTTATTGTTCTGCACTGCTGAACACACTGTTTTTGTTATGCTGTGAAGTTCCCCTGTACAGCACTGTACTGAAGGGTGAACCGCTCCTACTCTGATGTTGTTTACCTTTTAAGGGATATTTTTTTAGATATTTTCTGTAATATGGAGAAGCTAGAGCAAAAGTATGCAGCTGTAACTATTTTTGAAGAAAGTCAAACTAGAAATGTCAGTGACACATTGTGGCTGAGATGCTGTTCATTTTTATTGTTTGAGTAATATCATAACATTTTATAGAAAGAATTGCTAACTGAAAAACAAAGAAGACTGTACTGTTGTCATTTGATAATAGTTTCAAATAATGAAGCAAAGGGAGAAATTAAAAAGAGTGTAAACATATACAGTATGTGTCTTTTCCCATCATTCACAAAAATAAATTTGAAGCCTGGTGTTTTTAAATTTCTCCTGCTCCACTCCCCATGGCATCCAAGAAAACCAGCGGCCGCACCTTCATGGTGGTGTGTCTAAGGGAGTACCAAAGGCCTTTCCAGGTCCCCCAAACCACACCGTTGTCATACTGGGCCTTGTAAGTCCCTGTGCGATAGTACTTCCCATTTAGGTTCGCTGCATGACACCTGTAGATAGAAGGATAGAACACAATGTCAAAAGTGTTTTCTAAAAGACAAACTGAAGTGATAAAAACTTTTTTTTGTAAAGTTTTTGTAATTTCTCTGCTGGGTGCACGTGAAGAGGAGTATTTTTTAAACAATAGCATCTTTTATATTAGGAAGAACCATGTTCTGGCTCAACCTGTAAGGTAGTAATAAACCATAAGAATGGTAATAAACACTTGGGTTTGTTTGATAAGTCTGACCTGTTGAACCACCATCCTGCCTTGTTCTCCTGAGCACAGCTGCCTTGAAGGTAGCGGTCATTGTCCTGTCAATCACAAATCAACATCATCAGTGTCATCACAGTTGCATTATCAATAATTTTACAGTTATAAGAACCATTAAAATGTAAAAAGGAATATATTACTAACCTGATCTCTGGTGCTGAACTGCATGCCGCTGAGACAGGCTGACCAGCGCTCCACTATCCCTCTACCACCAGTCAGAGCATCCCCAGCTCGCCCACTATACACCTCATACTGGAGACGGTACTTGTCCTGAAAAAAGGTGTTGAAGCAAGTTATGTTTCTTAGAAACTGCAGGTACTTTTGAGACCTAAATACAGAACTGAACTGTGAATTGATTTATCTTACTGCCTCATCAGTGATCCTGAAGTTTTCATAAAATGCGTGCGTCCTTTGTCCGTCCCAGTCCATCAGATCGATCTTCACGAGGTTGTTACCTTTAAGGCAAAGACATGTTGACAAAACATGAAAAGGAAGTAGTGAAGGAGAACATTGAAAATGCTTGAAGAAAATACTTTTTTGAAAAAGAAATAACATCATTAATAAAAGGATTTATCAAACAGGGATTCTTGGATATAAATGATTTCTGACCGTCCAGGAGTAGAGAGTAAATGTGCTCATTTCCCAACCAAAACTCATCATTCCAAAGTTTGAAGTCACCAAAGCCGTCTCTGTAATCCACCCAGTCTCTGAAATGAGATTTAGACAGATGTTTGACCCAATAAGAAACTGTTGTGTAACTTGCATTAACACCCACATAACAATCTGATGCTGAACACATATACTTTACATGGGCTCATTTCTCCTACTAAATACCTGTTGAAGTCAACTTTTCCATTCCGACGTTTCTGAAACACTGTCCATCCGCCTCCATCATCCATGTCACAGTAGACCAGAAATGGCTCCTGGTGTGCTTTGGGTCTGATGCGGTAGAAACCGCTTGATGGCCTCAGCCTGTCAAACAGCTCAGAACAGTCTAGACAGATATAATTAAAATGCTTTAAACACTGCTGATTATCATTCTCAGCACTGTAACTTCTATTATTTTGATTTTATTATGCACATTGCTGGCCTATAAACTACAAAAATGATGTGCATATTTTAACCTTAGCCTCAAACTAAACTCATCCTTAACAAAAAACACTCAAAAACTTTTATAATTTGATGTGAGCTAGTCTTACCTTTGTCATGGACAATTAAACTGCCTGCTGGTGGAAGTGGTTTCATCTGCGTCTTGTCAGAGCTGTCTGACATCCCACTGCTGTTGTGGTTTTTAGGGGCTGTGTCACCAGCAGGTTCAGTATTAGACACAGCAGGTTGAAGTTGCTTGAAGTATTTATGCATCTGCAAGTGCTCAATCTGCCATTTCCCAATCAAGAGCTCATTCTCCAGTCTCCTTATGCTGTGTTTGAGAGCTGCAGCCTCTGGTCCACAGGGGTCCATTCTCTTAAATGAAGACAACCAGATTAAAGTTATACATGTCATTTCTATTTTAATGCCATACTGGTTCAATACTAGAGAGGGGCCAGTAAGAGGATAGGGCTGCATCAGGCATCTATTAAAAAGGGGTTATCAAAGTGGACCCTCTGGACTTTCTAGTAATGACAGTTCATAAACAGCTCTGCATGTACTCTTTGCTTTTTCAATAACACTTTTTATATTTTCAGTTTCACTACAAAAAGGAGAGAGATCTTCAGTTTCTTAGAGAGTAACATAAGCTACATACTGACAAGTGTGTGTACAGGGTCACGGCTGGACACACCAAAGCCAACAACAGCAACACTGGCATGTTTTTTAGGAAGAGGTCTCTTGCTGCAATACCAGTCTGAAATCACAAATACAACATACACAAACACATTGATATATAGATAGATATAGATATTAAAGATTGAAAATAAACAGGTACTGATCGAGAAACTACGATTACTCAAGCTTCGAAAATCTCAGCCCAGTGAGCCTACCTTCATATCAGGACGCCTCCCTTCACTTTGCTCAGGTTCACTGTTCCTTTCCTCTAAACATTTGTCAGTATTATTTATAGGCTGGGCTGGTTCTGCATGGTACACATTACAGGATCCACACCTGACCAGTGTTGCTTAACACTGAACTTGAGCCAGTTGTCCTTTTTCTTCGCTATCAAGCATTCTTATTTTTGGAATGAGTAGCTGATCCCAGACCTGCAAACGGCCTCGTGGACAAACAGTGTTAAGAGTACTCCATTCCTTTCATACCAGTACTTTTTTTTTTTTGAAATTTTCTAATTTTGAAAACACCATTCAGGAAATGTGTATACTCTCTTGCTTTAAGTACTGATTTATGTTTCAGTGTGCTCTCAAAAGATATAGTGTCTACATCTAAAGTAAATTAATTTGATCCCTATGCAGAAGGTTTAGTTGAACACTTCACTGAACCACCCTAAATGTAGCCAGATAAACTTTGAGAAAAAAAAGAATGATTAAAAGTAAAGCCACAGATAAAATAAGAAAAGTAATATATGACAGAAAGTGTGATTGTGTAGCTCGCACTATGAAAAATCTCATGTAAACTTCATATTTGCAAATACTGAGGTGTAGATCTTATCATAGTGAAAAAACTGCGAGTACAACCAATGGTTTGCTTTTTGAATACCTAACAGCTATAAATATTTATGAGTATGAAGACAAACAGATAAGAGCAGCTATAGTTGATCTTTTTTTCCGTTCAATAGTCAAAAAACGCAAAAAGATGTTAATAAACAAGGCAGCAAATCCTCAAATCGATTAAAAAAAGAATACGTGTGATGTAGATATGGCTCCCCCTTGTGTTCATTTCGGTTATTGGTAAAAACAGTTAAAAAACAGTTAAGTACTTTATGATTTTATTGACTCATTTAGATGGAATTTATGGTGCGTGATCTACATTTCTTACTTTGGCTGTGTCTTTTTTCTTAAGCATTCTTGGTTGTTGTACCAATGTCAATATATTTCACTTACATCTTTTTAAGGACGTTGAAAAGAGATTTTTTTAAAGAAAGTGTACAAACTAGTGTTGCAGCCTGCTGTTGCCTTTGCTTCTGCTCACCTCTAACTTTAGTGTAACCTTTCACCAGGTTAAAAAAAAGCAATTAAAGAACATTATTTTGTCATGATAAAGCTAGCATATACTTGTAGCTATGGCTGATAAACAAACGTTAACTTGGATGCTACGTTTGGGAATGTGCACGTTCAATTAAAACCAGATGTTAGCCACATAGAGGAGGGGAGGGGGGCGAGCTGTGAGACTGCTGCACACAGTTGGTTTGCTTTTTTGTTCTCATATTAATAGTTACCTCAACAAGGGCTTAACCGGAAAAAAGTTTTAGTTAGTGTCAGTCTTTTGCGGTGTGAAAGTGTGCGAGTGGGCTGAAGAGGACTGACGGGTAACGAGGGGAGAATACAAGAAAAAAAAAAAAAAAAGAGGCAGAAATTTTTTTTTTTTTTTTTTTTTCTGCACAGAGCTCCAGGAAGTCCGAAACCGCTACGCTTGCACAAAACGATGAGGAATAGTTGATGGACAGAAGAAGAAGAAGAAGAAGAAAAAAAAATCTACCCGGTTAACCTTTGAACCATCTTCCTTTGTCTTCACAAGAAGAGTCACAAGACAAACTCCTGTAAAAAAAAATACTTCACGAATGACAGTCCAAACGGTGAGCAGGAGCTGAGACTGAAGCTAGTTTTTTTTGGGGGGGGCGAATTTGAAGTCAGCTGGTAAGCAAACAGCCAGAGGAGCAGAGAGGACTGTGTGGAGGGAAGCGGTTGGTTTTTGTGTTGTCTAATGTTTTTTTTTCTAGATGCTTTTACTTATAATAACAACCTGGACATTTTTACTGCTTTAAACTCTTTGCTCATTTCTTGCTTGCAGGTTTTGTTAAAAAAAATGGCTGATCAGAGCACTGGTTCATATGTGATTTATTGTAGGGAGCAGCAGTTAACTCCTGGATGCTTATTATTGATTTAATGATTAAAATGTTTCTGTCAATCAGTAGATTTGTAAGTGAAAGTGACATGATGATTCAGTATTTTAGGGCAGGACAGCTTGTCTATTTTTTTTTTTTTCCCCCTCTGGAGCAACATGCTGAACACGGGAGTTTTAATTGTTGTTACACTTGAAATACAGAAACTTCAAGTTCAGAGCAAAGCGAGGAGGAAGACTCAGACATCATGTCCTCTGTCTATTTCAGTCCAGGGTCGGATTCAGGTGTAAATGGGTGAGGAAGATAAAATGACTAACACAGGAAGTTGAACCTCTATTTTCCCTCTTGCTGTAGCTTTACATGTGGTTGTGGTATTGTGTCCTTTTATTGTTCCTTTTGCTTGAAGATTTGATCTTTGTGTTCTCTGTTTTTCTCTATTAGAAGTGTTGCAAAAATGGACGATGCTAAAGTGGAGATTGATGATGGAAAGGATGAGAGTGTGGTACCAGACACGATGTATCAGTAAGTTTATGCAGCTTTGGATGTACAGGGTTATGCATGCAACAGTTTATTCAGAAGTACATTTATTTACAACTCTTTATTCCTTTGCAGAAACATCCGGAAGAGGATAACACCTTTTGTTATGTCCTTTGGATTTCGGTGAGTGTGTGTTCGGCAGCTGATAATGAGTCATTTACAGTAACGATTGCCACTGATGTTTTTTTTTTTCATTTCATTTGTTAGTTGATGCTTTCTGTCTTTTTTTCCTCAAGTATATTTGGAGTGATCCTGATCCTGTTGGACTTTGTGCTGGTGATTGTGGACCTCTCCCTGCCAGCCAAGAGCAGAGGGGTCGGAAATGCCTTAGAGGCCGTGTCCCTCACCATCTCCTTCTTTTTTCTCCTTGATGTCCTCCTGAGGGTATATGTAGAGGGGTGAGTGAGGAATGCATGCAGACCTATTTTTTTGTGATCTCAGTACCTCCCTCTTTTTATTTTTTGTATGTAAAACTTTGTTTCTTATGCAATCAAATGTATAAACATATTTATCTTCTACAGTCTTTCAATTAATCTTATCTCTGTGCAGCTTGTAATGTTCATTTGTCTGCACACGCTGTCTGTTTTTTTACCACCACTCAAGTGCTTGATGGGATTTTGAGAACAAAAATGTTTAAAAGAAAGTGATGCAAACATTCCCAGAGTCCTGTGTCAGCAGAAATCGAGTGTGATTAGCTGTTAAACAGGATGTTATGAAGAGGAAGCTGGACAGGAAATGTGTGCCATGTATTGGGTCAGTCCTTGGGAAATGTAATGATTCAGGGTTGTTCGACAGGCGCATGCTGTTAGTTTTATGATCTAGTTTTCTCAGCAGCATTTTAATCATCTCATATTGTGTTTTAACAACCCATCATTCAGGTTCAAAGTTTACTTCAGCTCCAAGCTGAACATCGTAGATGCCTGTGTTGTTGTAATCACCCTGGTGGTCACCATGATATACACCTTCACCGATCTGTCAGGAGCCAGTCTCATCCCCAGGTACCGGCTTTCTCCCGCGTTCTGAGATTAATTATATTTTTGCAAGAAATGTGGTTTCTTTGCAGTGGATAATTGATAATAAAAGCACATGGGATCTCTGTGGGATCTGAGGGAAGATTGGAATTTTAGAATGCTATTTTTTTTTTTTTAGCTCTGAGTGCCTGGAGAGTCATTTATAATGATCTTCAAACTAATCTCCAATTCTCCATCCACGCAGGTGTTTTCACTTATGCTGTCTGATTCGACCTGTTCTCAGGTCTGCGTGCAACCTGTGGATGTCTGCACTGTTAGTTGTAATTAATTGAAAACACCTGTGTTGGTGTGCAGGGCTTTTAAAACCATTATTTAATGTAAATTACATTGTGTTGCTCAGCCTAAATGGAAAATCAAAAAAGTATTTTTCCTTTGGGTGCTGTGTTTACTGTTAATGTATTTCAAGAGTTGAGGCAATAATAATGCTGTTGTGGTACACAGTACTATCTGAACTCTTCATGTAAAACAGAAGTAGTAATTATTGGCATTTTCTGGCCTCAGACTACAGTCAACAATAAGTGCCATGGACATAAAAAGTGTTGAACATGTTGCATTCATTGGCCATATTGAGAGTAAACTGATATCTTAAAATACTGATCAGTAATGTAATATTCATTTTTAACATGCCACAGTCCTAATGTCATCCTACGGTCAATAGAGTGCCATAGACCCTTTTATTGTTGTATCTTTTTTAAAAACTACCTTATAAGAATGTTGAGTAAATTATATCTCATGAATACAATATGAGGATGTTTTTGTTGATTCTTACATTTTTTTTCTCATTAATTTGTCAACAGGGTGGTGTCGTTTCTTCGTTTCCTGAGAATAATAATCTTGGTGAGGGTTTTCAGACTTGCAGCTCAGAAGAAAGAGCTGGAGAAGGTCACCAGGAGGATGGTAAGGTCTTCACCTAATGTAGTAAAGTTGACTGGCAGATTGCAGCTTTGTAAAATGAGAGTTGGCATCTAGAGAGAAGATGTCTGCTACCTCCTGCTAACTGACCTGTAATTTCTATCAGGTTTCCGAGAACAAGCGGCGTTATCAGAAGGATGGATTTGACCTTGACCTTACTTATGTCACAGGTAGTTTTTACATGCTTCAAAATGAAAACGAAACTTAACAAATACATGTCAGAAAAATGCATCTTCAGGAGATATCTTAAAGTGATGTTGTTAAAGAAGTGAAACATATTTTTTTGCATCTTTACCCTCTTCTCTAGACCGTGTCATCGCCATGTCTTTCCCCTCGTCTGGAAAGCAGTCATTCTACAGGAACCCAATCAGAGTAAGTCTGACCACGGGTTGGTTGCATGAACCTGCCTTCATCACTCACTTGCCTCCGATCTGATTACACTCACCGATTTCAAACTCAATCTGTTTATAGGCACAGTTGTTAAAAGGAATTTATAACATGAAATGGACCCACAAGCCTTTAAGTATACACACCTTCTCTTTCTGTTCAGGAAGTGGCGAGGTTCCTGGACACCAAACATGAAGGCCACTATAAAGTTTACAACCTGTGCAGTAAGTTGGCATCATCTCTTGGAATATACTGTATTTCCTTCTTTGCAGAAGTACATAAACAAGGTCTATTTTTTTTTGTTTGTTTCAGGTGAGAAAGGCTACGACCCCCAGTTCTTCCACTACAAGGTTGAACGGGTGTTCATTGATGACCACAACGTCCCCTCCTTGGAGTGAGTAACACTTTCTGCTGCAATGTGCCTTTTTCGTTTCCTCTTTTCATTTTCCTTTTAACAACACTGAAGATTACAGATTACAGCTGCACAAGAGGGCCTCCCATCCCTCCCATCTCTTTATTATTGTGTATTCTGCTCTGTTTCTCAGGGATTTGTTGAAATACACAGCAAGTGTGAGGGAGTGGATGTCTGCTGATCCACAAAACATCATTGCTATTCACTGTAAAGGAGGGAAAGGTGAAGCCTAAGATCACAGCCTGTTTCATGATGAATTTTGTAAATTAATTAGGTTCGACAAGGACATAAATTTGATGTACAGCTGTTGAAAAACTGCAGCTTTCACTCTTCGTTTACTCTTTACTGACAATTATGCTTCTGCTCTCCCTCAAAGGACGCACAGGTACCATGGTGTGCACCTGGCTTATTGACAGTGACCAGTTTGAGAGTGCACAGGTACCTCTCTTTAATTTTCACTTTTGTTCAAGCAAAGGTTAATGAATTGGTGAAACATTCCTGACGTTCCATTCTGTTTGTCCACCAGGACAGTCTGGAGTATTTTGGTGAGAGGAGAACAGACAAAAGTCGCAGCTCCAAGTTCCAGGGAGTAGAGACTCCCTCTCAGGTGAGAACAAGTCATTACGGGGTAAAACTTACAAGAATTATTTTTTAAAAGAGGCTTTTTTATTTTGAAATGTTGCCACATAAGGTTTACACTTAAGTCACTTTGTGTAAATTTGAAAACATTGAGACTGGCGCCTCTTAGTGGTCAAAAACTAAACTGTGACAGTGGAGTATGTCACATTATTATTGGCTGTGTGAGAGGACAGCTGTGGCTGGAGGCATTCTGTTATCTGAATGAGCAGACATGGAGACTCCTCTTGAAGTCGGCATCTCAGGAAATATCTTGAGGGAATTTCTTCAAAGTTGGCACAAGTGTTCAGACTAAATGTTGGACTCAAGGATAAACTGTCCAGAATTTGGTGGTCAAAGGTGACTGTGACATCATGAAACACATTTTTGGTCATTACTCAAGCATTTATGTGGCAATTGTTGCAAATCACACAAATTTCTTACAGTAAAATAATGAGGTGATGACATTTTATACAAAATAGTTCAAAGGTCAACCACACTGAGACACTATTATGTTCTGCAAAAACACTATTTTATTCCTTACTATAATTCAACACTAAACTTAGGAGTAGAAGGGGACATTATGACCATTTTCATATTTGGTCTAATACTGAATTTATGACACTAATCCCGGGTGCCTCACCTGAAAATGTGCTGACTTTGTGCTGCTGGATTTGAAATGTTTAGAATTAGTAGCTTTTTGGAATCTATATCTGCAGTATTATTGTCCAAAACATGGGTTTTACTCATATTGAGCTTCATTTTATTGTTAGTGCATCTCAGTCCTCTGTGCTCCTCTGTAAAAATAATCTCTAAGTGGAGAAAACTTGTTTCTCACTGGAAATTATTCACCACATTCATATCAATTAAGTGATAACTTCCTTTTTGGCAAAAAATACCCTTAATGACCATTATTAAATTACGTCAAAGTCGTTACAACATGTGCGTGTCTGGACAGACATGGATGTCGACTTCAACCTGACTGGCTGGCAGAGGCATAGAATTGTGAGGCAGTAATGCCGGATTACTATTGTTGCAATTCTCTTTACTCACATTAGGCAGAACATTTTTTGGCAAATCTGTTGTTCCACTTACTTCTGTTGCGTCTGTGTGAACCACAGAGCCGGTACGTAGGGTACTACGAGATCATGAAGAACAAGTTCAACAGACAGCTGCCTCCACCTAAAAGCCTGAGGATCAAGAGCATCCGCATCCACTCCATAGCAGGTAAAGCCCAGAAATCCAGCAGGACACTCCAGTATGGAACTTTTATCCCGTACATATCGCTTGGTTCCAGCGTTAGGTAATACTCTCTGTTTTTGCTTGTGACTCAGGTGTGGGTAAAGGCAATGGCAGCGATCTCAAAGTGAAGATAATTGTGAGGAAAGAGCTGGTATTTCAGTGTGTGTGCGCCAAACAGGACAACTGCACAGTAAGTCTCACACCAGGCACATGTTCCCATCAGGTAACAATGACTCACTCGTTAAATCATTTCTGGTGGTTTTAGGTCTTTCCTGATGTGGGCAACAACGCAGCAGTCATCAGCCTGCAGGACGGGCCTGTGGTTGAGGGGGATGTGAAGGTCATGTTTGAGTCAAGTGCTGTGAGTCCCTTGCGTTTACATCTTCTAAACTACACATCTAAAGAAAGGTGGTGCTCAGCCCGATTGCCTTATGATTCACTGTATCTTTTGGTTTTCATTTTTTCTTACCCTTTAGGGTCTGCCAAAAGGATACGAAGATGTTCCATTCTACTTCTGGTTCAATACCTCCTTCATAGAGGATAACAAGTATGATTTTGTTGCCTAAATTGAGTAATTACTGTAGATCTTGTTTCAAAAGGTGTCATGTTCTGCTTTGACATTAGTGCTGACCTCCAAACTCTCCACAGGCTGTTTCTACCCAGAGAGGAGCTGGACAACCCACACAAACAGAAGACCTGGGACCTTTACAAGGAGGACTTTGGTGTCACTATGTTCTTCTCAGATCCATAAGAAAGGCCCTTTAGAAAGATGGATACGACAGCTTGTCACAGTTGTACTTTTAATGACCAATGGCGAGCGGAAAGGTATTTTTAATATTGAACACTAACGATGATAATAAGTGAGAGGCATTAAATTACTCGTGTTCAAATGTTGTCGTATGCAGTGGGCTCCACCACTTCAAAACATGCAGACAGCAGTGTTACTCTGATGAGTCATGGCACTTAAAAATGAAACTTGTAATGAGTGATATGTGAAATACTACAATTATGTAAGTAGTCATGTCTTCCAGTGAATCAGTTTATCTGTTTGAGTGCTGGCTCTTTTGAGTATCCTAAAATAAAATGTAAAAATCAGAAAAAGTGTCAAAAAAACACAAGCACCTGATTTATTTTTCAAAAAGCTATTTGTGTTCAACAGCCTGAGTCTTGAACTTCTTTCCAGTGCTGTTGTTAATTCATCCCTCTGTAGCATTCAGTCCATTTTTAACTAGCTTCTCTTCTTTGTAGCGAGTGGCTCCTTAGTGAAAGGAATGGGATGTGATTGGACTCAGTGAAATGTGATCATAGATTTGCTTTCGCACAGCTCCACTCTGAGACTGAGTTTGAGTCTCGGAGGCTGCAGGTTGTACTTACTGCCTCAGTTGATAAAAGACCAGTGGCTTTCATAAGTTATAGGTCCACGTTGTAAGATTTAGAGTCATCTGTTGCACCACATGATGCAGGTTCTACAGCAACCCTAAATAGACAAACCGAATACTGACTTTCAGGAGCACCTTCCAATTTTTTTGTGAGTGCCAAAGCGTCTGTAGGCTCTCCTCTAGGCTTGGAAAGAAGGTGAGTGGAAGGACGTCTGGTTAATTGGTTTGTGCAACTTTGCCACTAGATGTCACTAAATCCCATACACGGGACCTTTCACTGCCATAAATCCATGATGTATGCACTTCACTGAGTTGAATACATCTGAAAATATGCTACATCTCAGGTTTCTGTGTTTCTGTGAAAGGAAGATCAATTTGAAATAAATATTGATACTTGATACAATGAACTTCTAAAAGGTGATCTAATCTGTTATTATAAACAGGTGAAAAGAGAGCAAGTAATTAAGATTTTATTTTAAAAAAAAAGGTTCAGCTGAGTTTTCCTTGTTTGTTTCTAAGAACTTCCATTAAAGCAGTAAAAGTATACTTTTACTTTTGTCTGATGACATCTCACCAATGTATTGTCACAATGTAAATGTACTTTTTTAATTTTCCATTCAACATTTTTCCCCTTCAATAAATACCCAGCAAGTTGACACAAGTATCAGATTTAATCTTTTATTCACAATTATACAATCTTCTTTAAATTATTGCTCATTTTACAAGTTGCATTACTTGTCATGCTTATGTTACATATCAGGTCACACAGATCAAGATCTGAGATCCTTCCGATGCTAGTTGCACTTTAGGTCAATCAAAAATTTTCCTCTATTAAACGTAAATGTTCATCAGCCAACAAAGAACTAAAGTGCAGACATACGTAAACCTCTGTGGAAAATACTGTTAGTTTTTCAGCTTTGAAGACCTCTTTGCTGAGGCAGATGGTGTTTTGCATTAAGGTAGATGCTTTAACTGGCCTAAGTCCCCGCAATGGAGTAAACCAAGACCACTGTCAGATCATACAGAAATATTTAGTTATGCCAGTGTGTTTGGTTTGGCAACTTAATTGAGCTCAAACCTGAGAAGAGATTGCTGAGGTCCGTTTCTACTCCAGATTCATTAGGGTCAGTGGCCTTTTGAATCGTACTACTTTCAAATCCTATAAAGAACTATGTTCACATTGTTTTGTGGGACAGGTCGAAGGGACGACATATATGCATATCTAATACAAACTTTCTGCCATGTGTCATAATACTAATGAGAAAGGACTTGAAATCAAAATCCTGCAAATAAAAATTTCATGAAATTTTTCAGATTTGAAAGTCTATTATGATATTGCTCAGGGACATTAACATTAAATTCAATAATGGGTGCAAGCTATTCTGTTACAGAGAAGCATTTAAAGTGGCAACATTGTTGTAAAGACAGATACGTCGTATGTTTAACATGATCATATTCTCCCTGATACAAGGCACCCGGTACAGCAGAAGAGCCACAACATCTTTCAGGACAATTACACAACTGTCATTGTAAAACAGCAGCTGACACACCAGAGGCATGTTGCAAATTATGCTCTGGTGTCTTTGTAAAACTTTACATCAGAAGGCATTACTGAGAACTCAAAACTCTGTCAGATTTACAAAATCCACATAAAACTGTCAGAGTTAAGGAGTAGTTGCTCCAGTGACTTTATGTTGACAAACCAATACAACATATCCTGATTGATCAACCAGCAACAGGAAAGATAAACTTTTTTGGCTCATTTTTACGTTTGGTCATATTGCTTTTCCCCAGCGCAACATTTTCAGTCCATGTTTCAGGTCAGCAAAGAGTTTTTCTGGCAGCTCGGGCCATATTTCCTCCAAAACCATTGACAAGGTCACACTTTTCCAGCTCATCGTACCGCCCGCTTTGCAGAAAGCAGAGCAGTGTAGTTTTGCAGGACTCCTTGCAGGGCTCTGACACATGTCCTTTATGTCTGAAGTACCAGAACTTTTGGAAGACCTGGTCATCATTGACAAAAGTGTGCATCAGCCCGTTGTAGTCAGACGGGAATAGACTGGTCAGACCATAGGCCTCTGTGGCACGGTATAACAGTGTCCATTTTGGGTTCTTTTGTGGGCCGCTTGATGCTGGACTGTGGTTCGCCTCTGTGAGGTTCAGGATGAAGGTTTCGTGATCAAGCACCAGCCGAGAGCTGCCCTGGTAATTCCCATCCACATAGTAGACACGATATCCTGAAAAGAGAGAAATTCAAATTTTTAGAAAACTGTGTGTTTTGCTTCTGACATGGTGGGAGAACTAGTTCATGAACTCACCAGGGTTAAGATTGACAAAAGTAGTGACACTAGGAGCAATGAAGGCCACTCCCAATGGACGGGTCATAGTTGCCTCGTCGTAAAACATTTGGAACTCATCCAGATGTGTGTGGCCAAAAAACTGCCCAGTGATTGTACTTTCATATCTGAAACAAAATTGGTAAGTTGATTAGTCAGGTCGTCTCATGCAGAATCTTATAGTAGGTTACTGAACTTAGGGGAAAAAAACCAATTACAACAGCAAAAAATCTTGCTTATTGATTCACTACCGCAGACACTCAAAACCACAAGTGACTTCTGATCCGGTCAGGCCAACCAAAGAGGAAGAGAAACAAGTGTGAAAGTATTTAGTGAACCATGTGTTTTACTGACTAACATTATCTTCATCAAACCTTCATTACAAGTGTATATTGATGTTATACTAAAAAAAAAGGCAGTTACGATTTACATGTAACATTAAATAACTGAAAATGTTCGGTGCACATTACATTTAATAGTTAAAATCTGTCACTTTATATATTCAGAAGAAAGGACTTCTGACTTTATTTCCTTCCCCTGTGACAACAGCAAACACAACACAATGATGCAACACTCTATCATTTGTCTTTACCACACTACAGCTTACATTTCTTACAATTCTGGGAGTCTATACTTTCAGATTTAAATTATCAGTGTTGCTACCTGTTTACGATGTGATAGTAGTTCCAACTCCAGCTACCAAGACACAGGCCAGGCGGGATGTGGCCGATGATATGTACCTAAGTAAGAGGGAATGACACAACATAGAGGAAGATTATTGCACTAATTGTGCATATTATTATTGCAAACACATTCTCAATACCAGTTGCCTAAGGAAACACATGGGAAAAGCCTTAGAGACATAATTCACATTTATAATGAAGCGTGTGGATAAGGAGGAAATGAACCTGGGCCTAACTAAAACCACACTGAGCATATTTTTAGCTTTACAGTTCTAAGTAACGGGAAAATCCTCCATCAGTTTTTTGCTGTTAAATCCACCTTCTCTCCCTTGTCCTCACTGGTCTGGAGGACATGCATCAGCCACTGCAGCTGGTTAGCAGGATCAGTCGAGTTCACCATCAGCCAAAAGTTCTCTCGAGCACAGAAGTTCATGTTGAGAGAGACCACCCTCAGACCAGGCTGAATCTCCAGAGTGTAGAATCCTCCATATCTGAAATGACACCCAAAAAGACGCAGTTGAATAACTCATTTCAGGGGGGCGACCACAAAAAGTCCAAACCTGCTATATGGAGAACAGTATTCTGAGAAATGTTACCACCGGTATTCATAATCAGTGGGGTGTAAAACCACAAACTGTATCTACAGGAACAAACATTACACACACAGTTCCTACTTTGAGATCTAAAGCAAAGCTTTTTTCTGATGTTACCTTTTACTAAACATCTGCATTTATATCTTATTGATAGGGTGCCCCGACCCCCATGATGCAAAACATGAATCACATTTGGATATTTTAAAAAAATAAATTAAAGAAAATCAAGAACCTCAAAGTCTTCAAAGCCTCTTCAGGTAGCCATTGTGCCCATTCCTTTGCCATTGTATCATAGAGCCACGAGCTGGATCTGTTGCCATGAACAAAGGGCGGGGGGAAGCTGTTCACCGGTGTACTCTCATGGTTCCCCACAGCAGGGTAAACAGTCACATTAGGTCCCAGGTGTCTGGAGAGGGAAAGAGATGAGTTAATGGCTGTTTGGATCAAATAATTTATAAAATGACACATGACCAACATCTGACCAAAGTAGCAGCAAATAAAAACAAAACAAAACAAAAAAAACATCCTAAGTGTTATAAACCATGATTTGAGTCAGGGTTAGAGTTAGTAATTACAAAAATTTAATTAGAGCAACTGCACTCTGACAAGCAGCACAGAGCTATCCTCTGCTGTTACAGACTACAGAGCAGCTTCTTTGCTCAATCTTGTTTTCATTTTTAAAACTTATAATTTATTAAAGAATTTATCTATTTTTTGAGTAGCACAGAGGAGCCCAACTTGCATTTTATTTTATAATACTATGTTGTACAACTTCAGCATGTTTTGTTAGTTATTATGTAAAAACTCTGCTGTGGTTACTGGTAGATACCTGGTTAAACATCTAGGCTGCACATCCTCTGCACTGCAGGTGAAGTAAGAAATTATGTTAAATAACTCCTAGACAGAAGAGGAAAATTTACTTGTGGATGAGCCTGGAGATGACTGTAAGCTCTGACAGCTGCTGCTTTCTGGTCTGAGACCAAACATTGTGTGCTGGTATGTCTCCAGTCCAGTAGACCCAGTCCCAGGGTCCAGCTTTCGCAACGTTTTCCAGGAGGTTTTCCACTGTCCGCAGAGGCAGGTCACACTTGCTGTAGGTCCCCCAATACCCAGCCTCCCTCCGTCTCCAGCTGGGAGAGCCAGAGTCTTTTCGGCAACACAGAGGATGCTTACAGTCGGGGCTGCTGCCGGGTTCATACTCCTGTTGGTGGAGGTAATAGTTTTTAAAAGCAGTCACCTGACCAAATCAAGTCCTACTAGACAGTCATTCCAACTTTCCTGGGAAAATGGCAACACTCTCTTCTAGCAAATGGCCTAAATAAAAGTGACCTGAGCACAGAATTTCTACTGTCCTCTATCAATATAAAACTGCATTTGATGCCCACACTTTCTGATAGACATGTCAAGTCACAACAAAAACTCAAAGGGGCAGGAGAATTGGGGGATTTTATGTGTTCAGTTCTGGACTGATCTCTTCCACTCACCTGGTCCCAGTGGATGTCAGTTAGAAAGAGCACCCTGCTCTGTGGTGAACCAGGTTTGGGAGGAGATGGTGGTTTAACAGGGGGCTTAGGGACATTTGGTAAGGTGATGTTCCAGGGTGCATAAATGTCAAATTTGCCACAGGAGGGGCCCACCAGGAGGGCACACGCTTCAGTGGGCCACAGTAAGGACTCCTGCAGAGCCCGGATGAAGTCATCCCTGAACAGCTCTGTAATATTTCGACACACTTGCTCATCAGCAAGGTGGAGGCGGACACATGCCTCACCGACTGCATGTGCCACTCGCTCTTCATTTGCATCGCTCTGAAAGAGGTCACAAATGCAGAACAGGATTAGAGAAGCAGTGTAAAAATTAATTTAAATATATCAGGGTTAACTTGAAAAAGCTGAAGATATGAAGCTTACTGACTCCTAAACAAATGAGGCAAGCTGAAATCTATCTTATTCATCTAAAGATCCAACTTATTCAACCACAAAATAATGTCTGCCATTGTGAACACTTTTATGGACACAGTCTTTAAATGAAATATTTAGTTTTTTCATTTTATCCAAAAAAATAAACTTGAATTCATGTTCTTAGGTCAACAGCTATGGCTATCTGAGGACAAGAGTACTTGAGGTCAACAAACAAACCATATGATCAAGATGTCTCAAGCATGTTTTTGTGCTAAATCAGCTATAGTGGTGAACAGGAACTTCTCCACATGGGAACCTTAGTGTCACATGCTGTACATATTTGCAAACTCTGCAAACTTAATTACGATCTAAAGTAAAAAAGTGTTCGTTTGCATTAAGTGACAAGATGGGAATCTTATCTGACTGTGCTTAGCTTGCAATTTTGAATTCAATTAATTATGCTGACCTAATTATTTTTCAAAATAAAATAAAAAAAAACAATCGGAGACATCTAACCAGATGTTCAAGCAACCATTTAGTTCAAAGTTTAGTCAGGAAACAAGAAAAGAACAACTCGATGATACAGGGAGGACTAAAGAAGTTGCCCTTCCATTTATCACTATCTGGGTTGTATTGACCCATGCCTTGATCTCTACCTCATCCTTCATGAAGGTCAAAATATACAGTTTTTGTTGGAACAGTTTAGACATATTGTGTTGACTCTGCTTTCTATAGAGTTTGTGCTGTGGCCATAGTTTGTGAAGAGCTGTAGACAACCATCAATAGGTTGGACAAGATGTTATATACTATCTATAGAAAATCTTATTGATAAAATGTAATGCACTCTAATGCAAAAATACATCTTCCAAAGTAAGCATTAGGTGGATCAGCCTAACTTAACCTTGACAAATGCACAAAGAGAGCAATATACCTTTTACATAAGTAGAATTAATTTATTTGGCTGCTATATTGAACTGTATTAGTTTGAACTAAGAGCAGCTATTACACCAGCTAATAATCCAAAACTAGATATGCTGTTATACTGACCTTGGCCATAAATGTGTAATGTTTCTTTAAACACATTACTACACATTTCCTTTAGTTGGTTTCTCACTTCTTATATTTTTTTTTCCAGCTTATGACGAGTTACACATCCTTGACTTCCTGGACTGAACAGTTATACAATCAATCGATCAATCAAACAATTATATCTTACTAGATGTTACTGCTTGTGGTCGCTTTTTTAACTTATTTGTATAGAACTTAACATAATCTCTTAAGCAGGAGTTTACATGATGTACATCTTGTTTGACAACTGTAAACAGCCTCTTTAGTTCAAAGAAACATGTTCATTACCAAAAGGGCGATATCAAGGATGGTGAAGACAGCTTCGCACAAGGGGCAAGTGACATTTTTCCAGTCAAACCTGACCCCCGGTCGGTCAAACCGCTCCATGAACACCAGCCTGGGCTCCTCTTTGGTTGGAGCTGGATGACAGGACCCCAACAGCGGCAACATCAGAGCTACGGTGAAGGTTAGCAGTCCAAAGGGGGTCAACGGGGTGGGGACCCTCATTGTTCAAGCAGCAGGTGTCCTCCAAGGACTGTTTACTGGCAGCCTCTGTGGGGGGAAATGAAGTAACAGTCACAAATAAGACACTCAACGGTATAGTTTAACACCTAAACTTGAAAAAAAGGCGATTCATTCACACCCACAAACACATTTGAAAGAGAAACACACTTCGACACAGAGCCCGGCAGCGGTCGGCTAACAAAGTAGCTAGCTAACTACTGTTTTGCCACTTTACCTCCAAAATAAAATGTGTCGTCGTCGTCGTCTTCCCCGGGTTTGTTTAACAACTGCAGGTCGGGAGGTTCAAAATGGTTCCGCTTCAACTTTCACAATGTGTACTGAAACAAGGTCGACAGCCTCTTCTCTTGTGTGCTCATCTGTCGGCAGGACGCTGTTTGATATGGTGAGTGTCTCACTGCTCGGTCTCGTGAAAGGTACAGACAGTCAGCTGACTTGTCACGTGTCAAACTTTTTTTACTCACCCCCCTTTTTTTTAACTCGAACAAAATGTAACAAAACAAAGAAAGAATCGCAGTTTATTTATCACTTTGTCCTACGGTCATTAGCACAAGTTTTTTGAGAGGAGAAAATTGATCCTACAGCTATTTAGCGCACTTCCTGCCTTAAAGTGTCCACACCAGGAACTAATGCTGCATAGGATCTTATCAAACTATAAATTACCATTATAATCCCAGGCTATAAACTCTCTGATAAACACCCAAATTAACCTAAGATATTAAAACCCAGTAAAATACATCTGAATCACATGCTGTTTGACAAAGATGACTATTACCCTGCATTAAAAAAAACAAACAAAAACAAAACGATGAGTCCTTTAAGTTTCACAGGAAAGAATCTTTGCACTCACTGTGAAACCGGGGGGGGGGGGGGGGGGGGGGGGGGGGGGGGGGGGGGGGGGGGGGGGGGGGGGGGGGGGGGGGGG
>JAQMCX010000012.1:12278733-12317099 GCA_029814765.1 Acanthurus leucopareius
TTTTCACAGGAAAGAATCTTTGCACTCACTGTGAAACCCCCCCCCCCCCACCCCCAACAACTGAACTATTAAATTCCAGTTGCTGAAAAGGGTCAAAGCATTTACTGGAAAACTCTCCAGCACTTTCTATAACCTTCTGCTGGAAATGTTTTTTGAAAACCAATGTGAGCATTAAGTGTTCTTCAAAAGACAGATAATTTCTCAAAATAAAAGAATAACTATTAGTCATAAATATAAAACATTTATTGCATTGGTATTTGCTCATGTGTTTAAAAGCATTTTTTCCATACACATTTCTTTGGATCGGCTTCTGTTTTACTCATAATCTCTGAAAATAATCCACACTGGATCAACAAGTTCGCAAATATTTCAGTCAACATATTTCAACTATAATAAAAGAGCAACATCATGAGGCTGAAGAACATTTATAACCCACATTTAAATTATACAAGACAAGCAATATAATACTCGTTGTTTTAACTGTGTAGCTGAAGTGGTCTCTGACATTATTTACAGTGGCTTAGCAGATACATAATTGAAGTGAAGATATCAAGTGGTTTGATGATAAAAAAAACAACAACTAATTGACAGGAGTGTTCAAATCGCTGCGGAAGCATTCACTTGTCTTGCATCTTCTCCAGGATGGGGACAATCATGTCAAACTTGGGTCTCTTTGCTGGATCTTCGTTCATGCAGAGCCTCATCAGCTTACAGATATGAGGTGAAATCCCTGGTGGAATGGTTGGCCGAAGACCCTCGAGAGCCACCTGAGTAACAGAGGGAGGATATAAAAGTTGTTAACATCCACGCAAACCTTTGAAAGCTATGGGATGTTTTTTCAAAAGATAAACAGATGTGAATGAGAACATACAGTGTCAGCCTTAAGGAAGATAAATACTTGCCTTCATGCCTATCTCCATGTGTGAGAGGTCAGCAAAGGGGACTTCCCTGGTAACCAGCTCCCACAATAACACAGAAAAGCTCCACATGTCGGCAGACCTTCTGTTGATGTCTTCAGGCCTCTTCTGCAGAGCTGAAAACAAATAAAGGACAATGAAAAGACATAAACAAAACCAGATTACTCATAGACTTTGTTTGTATTTTGTAACATGGGCAACACACCAGATGAACAGTACAACTTCCACTGAACTGGGATTAAATTATATGGTGCAGAATGTTCTTTTCTGAATGACTCATAAAGTCTAAGTAGGCATTACAGAGGAGGAAGTAGGTGGAATGGAAAACAAAGAATGATAAAAAGGGAATAAATACCTTCAGGGGCCATCCATGCTGGAGAGTACATACGACCAGGACACTGGAAGGAGAACTTGGCATCTGCCATGCTTATTCTGGCCGTCATGTCCTCATCAATCTGCAAATTAATCACATCATCAAACGTGGTGAGTCAGTAAGTTACTGCATCACCTCAGTTAAGCAGTCTTAAACTTAAATCTTTTCGTTTTTAAGCTGGATCTAATATTAGTACTTTTTTATGTTGTCAGAGACAGTAGAGCAGTGTCTTACCATGACATGCTTACTGTTGAGGTAAAGCCGGGAAACCATTGGTTCTAAGGTGTGGAGGAAAGCCATGCCGCTGGCGATGTCCAGTGCAAACTTCACCGCTTGACTTTGGTCGACCACCAGAGCTGTAGAGGAAAAAGACGAAGAGGAAGACAGAGGAGGCAGGAAAGAAAGGTACATGTGAGATGTGTGTGAGGTAGAGTTGTGAACCCAACTCTGAATTTTCAAGGGAACCAGTTGAATTACACTGGCACTATAAAGAACCCCTCTACATTAAATAAGTCAGTGTCAAACTACATTTGCTGCAATATTATTCATGCAAAATGAGAGGCTGGTCAGGGCAACACATCTAATGCAAGCAAACGCCTGGTTGAAACACAAAATATATATCTAAAAGCTAAAAAGGTGCAACGTGTTTGATAACCTGAAAGCTAAGTGCCCTGCAGCAGCCACAGCTAACATTGGCATGCCTGCAGCCAGTGCTGCAGGAAATGAGCCCTTCATGGATGATGGAACTTTAATTTCATAAGGATTTTTACAAGCATTAGTCAACACTTTGGGTGTGTTTGGAATTTCTTACCAGTATGATATTAAGTAAACTAAAAACAGTATGTGAAAAATGTTAGTATGTCTGAAACCTCAGTATGAAATTGATAGTATATCAACTGTAAATTATTCATGGGTAAAAAAAGTATGCAAGCAATGCATACTATGCATACTATGCATTACAGAAAGTTAGAGTTAGTTTCAGCAATAGCAAAGTACCAGAAAGAGTTATTGTTGGCTAGTGATGCCAAATTATATATACTGGTACCCAACTCTAGTGTACAATATCCTGCATCTATAGGTACAATAGTAATCCTAAACCATAGCATTCTGGGCCTTTATTTTTCTACATGTACATAAATACAAACTACTTACTAGTGCCCTGGTGGAGTATGTTGAAGAGGGATCCGTATGGCATGTAGTGAGTAATGATGATGGGGTGAGGGGATGGAGGTGCCTGGCAGGCCCCAAGAACAGGCAGAATGTTTGGATGAGAAAAAATTCTATGGAGAAATGACAAAAAAAAAGAAAAAAATTGAGTGTAAATGTCAACTGAAGAAAAAAGATGGGAAAACAGGGAGGTATTTCTTAGATAATAGAAAATAAGAAACCCATTAAAAAAAAACATAAAATGTCCTAAAAGCTTGTTCTGCGTGAAGAAATCTCCTCACAAATCCACATTATTATACATCTGTATCATCTGTAGCCTTTTTAAATTACACCAAGATGCAGCATTACCCTGTCATTAAGCTATTTCAATCTGGCAATACATGTTAGAATATATGTTGCCTCTAGTATTCTCTTCCCAGTCCTTTTATGTGTGCTTTAAATCATGGAGGAGAGCAAGAACTAAAGCCAACATGAAAGCACACTGCCAAGTTCTTCCAATAGCACACTCATATTCTTTAAATTAAGTTGCTCAAAGGTTCTTTTACTTTTTGATCTGTTGAGGTTTGCTTGTGAGCATTTTCTGTCACTTAACAAATGTCTGAAGTCAGTGGGAATAACAAACGTTAAGTAAAATGCTAATATCCTCTTTCTGATGTTAAGAATTGCTCATTGGATTTACACATTGTATTTCATGATTTACTTTAATTAAAAACATATTATGTAACATTATTGCTTTAAAATGACTAAACCTATGTTATATATTCTGCCTTGTTGTGTAGAACATCCCACTATTTCCTAAAAGTGTTCCAACACACAGACAACAGTCATTTTTATCAAAGCTTCATTTCACATTGTTTAGTCACCTGCCAATGGCATCATATTCAACTGCCATATCATATCTAGCTTCTTTAATTTCCAGAGAAATACAGGAAACTCCACATGAAATTCTTATTAATTTAAGGTCTTTGTGATTTTTCCTAATGTTGGGAGTGTTGCTCTCTATCTATCAGCCTCCAGTGGTGAGAACACTGATGTGTGAATTACCTGAGTTTGGGATGCTCCTCGTTGAAGTCTCTGCTCTTCCTGGTGGTCCAGTCTCTCACCTGCAGCACCTTCACTATAATCTCATCCCCTTGCCACCGACCCTGCCATAACTGCAGGTGGAGCACATGGTCTATTAAACAACTGTGAAGCTGAAAAGTAATGAAAAAGACTGATAGAGCAATAAAGTGCAACTGACCTCTCCGGACTGGTTCTCATTGACCTTTGCCAGGAGCGAAAGCTGCTTATAGTCAATGCCAGCCTGCTTGTTCAGGGTACCATTACCTGAAAGAGTCAAATTGTGAATAATCAAACAATCAAGGTACTTGGCTAATATGATGATTTTTATTTTTTATACAAATGAATAATACTTACGAGGTCGTGTTCGCATGGTGCCCTTCCAGAAAGTTTCCTTATAGGGGACTTTGGTCATACTCTGGCCCATTTTCTCTGCCTTTTCTAGAGACATAAGTAACAATGCAAAAATAAGTTTGAAAAACTTTCTAATTTTGCCAAGTTTATGGTTTTATTTTTAAAGGAAATAACTTGATCGAGTAATAAAATGCCAGCAAATGACCTCTAACCTTGAAGCAGCTGTCTTAGGTGGGGCTTGGCCTTGTCCAGAGGTGTCTGTCCATACCTGTTACATATACACACCTGGGCACCACTGGCCACCAAGTCCTATATAAAAAAAAGGAGGGTTTAACCATGCTATGCACAGATTACATTTCACCCTCGTGTTCTGCATTTAAAGCAAAGACACTCAGAGCAGCTGGAGCTCCACTGCTTTACTAAAAAGCACTGCAGTGACTGTTTCTCCCCAGAAGAGGGCCTTTTCAGACTACTCATTGTGTCAGATCAAATGGAGTGTCAAAGGGTGTGCAGAACTGTACCTCCGCCACTTCGTCTTGACCCCAAAAGCAGGCGTAGTGGAGCGGTGTGTTTCCATGCTCGTTGACTGTATTGGGGTCAGCCTTGCACTGAATCAGCTGGCATTTGAAGGTTGTAAAGTAAGACAATTGTACAAAAAAGTTAGTATTCAGAGTTCACTATGCATGCATCAAGCCCAGTTTTAAGTATGATATGTCTGAGAGTATGTGTACCTTAGCCACAATGTCTCTATGTCCATGGCTGGAAGCGAGATGTAATGGGGTATCATCTCCACGGTTCATCACATTAATACGAGCCCCTCTCATGATGAGCATGTCAACAACGCCGCTCCTCCCTTCCCTGCATGCCCAGTGGAGGGGGCTGAAGCCATGGTCATCACTGAAACAACAATCACACTTTAAGCTGGAATACTTACGTTCTGTAACACTTTAAAGTCTAGTTACAATACTTTTACTTTTATAAGCTGTAGAAACCATATTTGTTCCCCAGAAGCTTGTGTAAGAAGTTTCTGATGCTCTCTTAACAACTTTGAACATGCCACAGCTGACAAAACACTATCTGTGTGGTTTTCACTTTGAAACACAGCCACACAGGTTCTCATACCCGCAACTAACCAGTCTTTATTTAGACTTTAGCACATGCTTGCACATGGTCCTCGCGCTGCAGAAGACCTATAAACCCATCTGACGGCCGGCCTAGAGATAAATATGTCTATACAAGCTGGAATGCCTGCTAACATTTGCAAAGACACAAACACACAAACCGTGTACACAAAACTGCAACAGCCTACAAGAAGCCAAGCTGTCACCTATATGTGACTGGCCCCTTCACCCAAGTGACTCCCTTTGCATTAGCTGACCCCAAGGCAGCTGCCAGAGCTTCTAGCAACTCCCTGCAAAGCCACAAACCCTGCTCTCTATTTAATAATAAAACCTCAGGAGGGCTTGTATAACCTGTAGGAAATAGCTGCACTACTAGCTCACACTGAGGTGAAACAGCAGTTAATCACATTCTCTGTCAATTCTGATCCAGCACTGTGGACAGACTGATCATAGTCTGACCAACTCTGTGTGCTATTAAAAGTAACAGGGGGGGAAAAAACTCAGGAATGAGAGGGCGGAAAATACACACTGGAATCCTCAGCTACACATTCTCTGTAAGTCCCTCTCTCTCTCTCTCTCTTTTTCCCTCTGTCTTCCTGTGTCACTCAAGCAAATATACAGAAGCCCCAGGGGAAATCTGGTCTCAGTAGACTCGCTCTCTAGTTCTTAACTTTATGCAACAAAAACAGAGGGGTGAAGTCTCTCAGTTCCCAGCATATTTTATAAACAACATATTTTCCCACCACCAATATGACAATTATCACACGTTGGAAATAAATGGCTGGCTCACACAGTCTAGCAGCTTCAGACGTAACAGCCAAAGAAAAGGCCCCCAGCATAATGTCTGGTCTCTCAGATGTTTATGTGGAGACACACCGAGCTGCCTGAGGAGCTCTGTCAGCAAGGGCCTGGCCCTGTATGGAATTGAACAGAGGAAATGGCCTTGGCTGTTGCGTGGTTGGCTAGAAGCTCTGCAGCCCTCACAGTCAACGTCAACAAACTGCACATATATGGCCTGGCCCAAGAATGAGATAACTGAGGTCTTTAGCAGTGAGGTCTTCGAGCTTCTTACTAGCCAGGAAATTAAGTAAACAGACTGGAGTGCTCTGTGTGTCACAAACAATTTTCTAAAAAACTAATTTGGTTGCAAAGCAACACAATTTTTAACACATTTACAGCTTATTTTTTCAGATTAATTCAGATAAATTGATTTTTTTTATAGATATCACAAATTGCTCCCAGAGAATATGATGACTACTTCAACATATTTTCTTTTGTCCAGAAAACATTTAAAAAAAACCAGAACATGTAATTTAAATGTAATCTTCTTTTTTCTTTTAATTCATTTTCCATCAGTCAACTAAATAGTCTCAGCACTGTAATCCAAAGTCAGCCTGGGCTTTTCAGTCTAGCATAGGGATGAGTTTTAGGCTATATTTCTGTTGCATGAGTCATTCATGTCACCGTGAAACCTCCCAAAATCACCCACTGCTATTGCAAACACATGCAGCTTTTTGGTATGACATCATAGTTAAAGAAATCTTAGAAGAAAATGGAAAAAAAAGAAGCACAAACTGGACTGCAATTAAAGCTGGGTGATGCTCAGCAGCATTTGGAGCTGCAGAGAGAGAGAGAGAGAGAGAGAGAGAGAGCGCGCAGCACGGAAACTATTTGACCAACTCGCATGTGCACACACTCACACATACACACCAGCACAAGATCACCTCACCCACCCACCATACCAAATGTGGTACGTTTGCTATAAAGTCAGCTAAAACGACAGCTTGACTCTGACACTGAGAAGTAAAAAAAAAAAAAAAAGGAGTCCCATAGCAGTTCACTTCAAAGCTTCATGCATGTGAGTGAAGTGTGTGCAGATGTGTCTGCTCACCCCAAGTTGAGGTCATTCTCTGTGTTGTCCAACCACAGGCGAACGGCCACAGAGTTTCCTTCCCGGCACTGTGTGAAGATGTCATCCATGGTTATGCTCTAGGCTGCGTCTCTTGACTGCGTGAACTTTCAATAATCTTTGAGATCAGGAACATGTAGCCTACAAAAAAAAAAAGGTGTTAAACACAGATTACGTATTTAACAGAAAAGGTTTTTTTTTCTCCCCTCTCTGGTAGAGTCTTTACATAATAGATTTACATACATTCTTTTCCATACACTGCACATCTTCCAGGAGAAACAATATAAACAGTCATCGCTCACTGTCTTCTGAGCACACACAGGCCTGACTTGGATTAATGTCCATAAAGTGAATTTAACACTGACCCTTCAGGTGAAGCCTAGCTGTACTTTGTGTTTTGTCTTTGATGGAATAAGCGTATTCCCAAACATTCATTTAGATAGTAGATCACCCTTTAAGTCGTTAGTTTTATACAGCCAGTTAGATGCATCATTTACACAGACAAAGAAGAAGAAAGAGAGCTGAAAGAAGATAAAGGCAACCACAGTCCAGCGAAATGAAAGTGAGCACATTAATAGGAAAGCTGTGTGTTTCCATATTTCCCCTTGACTTATCTTCCTCCGTGGGCTCGGATAGGCTGGCCTGTCGGATAACTTTGAAATCCATTGTTAAAAAGTCAAAGTGGAGTTGGACATCCACAACAAAAACTCCCAAACCACACTGAAACAACACTGTCAAACATGCGGAAAAGTTCTTAAACTCTTACCAGCTGCTAATCGATATGTTTCTTTTCAGTTTCTTTTTTCCCCCCCGAAAGTCCGCCGTCTCCTCAAATTTGGGAGTACAGAAAAGTCTGGCTGAGTCCACGCCCCGCGTCTCCAAGCTGATGTGGGCTACTGCGGGAGAGGAGCTCTGCTACTGGCAGCGCCGTCCCTGGACACGTACGCAACAGCGGCCCCTGCTGGTGGCAATGCGATCACGCAACATCCTGCGTCCCGAAAATTACGAGGTCAGGTGAGGTGGCCCCCTTGAAGGTATGTGAGCAGTTTTGTAATTTAAAATGTATTTATTCATTTGGGACATACATCTCAAACGCACTGAAAAACTTGACTTCATTTGTCTGAAAGCTTTCTTACTTTTCATTGTATAATTCTCATACCGTTTTTGTCCAGTAGCCTAAAAAAACAACTTCTCTGAATTTAGTAAGTTTGAATTCGCGTTCTCTAATATATTGAAGGACTAGCCCATAATCACTGCTAACAGAGACCATTTTCTGCAGTGCCATTAGTTAAACTTTTGATACTTTAAGTAGTTTTTTCATGATAAAACTTAGGTACTTCTACCTTTTCACTTAACTTCTAACTTCATTTTTGAATGCAGAAGTATAGGATCTAAACACATCCCCTATCACTGTTAAGAATAATGACTTTTGTAATTTGTTTAAATGAAGGAAGCATTATTGGTATAAAAGCTGCATGACATATTTATTCTTAATAACTTATTGCACAGCCTTTGTGTTTTAATTGTGAGGACCCCTAACTTTAATTATTAAAGACATAAGACTAAGGTATGAGGCTCTTTGTTGGCTTTTATTTGGTATCTTCCACATTATATACTAGTTAAAAGAGATTTTTTTTTTCTTGCAACTTGTGGTTGTCCTTATTGTACACACTTAGGATCGTATATTCACCTGATAAAGCACAACGCACCACAAGACTGATTACTGATTAAAAAACAGACAGAGCAAAAAATGTTTTTTTTTAAAAGATTTTACTTATTCAGTGTTCCTGTAATCACCAAATTTCTTCTACTGCTACTTTCTGACAGCAACAATCTCATTGGCTCTAGCTTCAAGCACATGCATCAGCTAGGCCGAAGAATGTCACAAACTTTGTGGGTGAGGTGTAAAGCCACCAGGAATGCTGTTTTAAGATCACTTATCACAGCTTTGCTGCCAGATTACATTTTTAAGGGGCACATAGCGTGTCCTGCACTCACAGGAAATTATTGTAGGAGAGAGGTGATGATATGTCAGGAACTGGATTCACACCCACAGACCATGAGGCACACGTCCCCACCCACTGCTGCATTTAGACATCCAGCTGCAGGAGGGTCTTTAATATTTTCAAACTACAACCACAAGAGAATGTCAATAGAATATTTAAATAGAGAAAATGTGAAAAAGGTAATGATACTAATTTTTATTACTGAAAATTATCCAATATTTGCACTCACAGAGCCAATCAATCATCATCAGGTCTGAGAGTATTTTAGGCGTCAGTAGATGGAGCTCATGGCTGCTGAACGCTGAAATGAGGTCCAGACATGATCAGATCTCCATGATCAAAGCTGCAGGCCTGGAGTTTGGTCCTCCAATACTACTAACATTGCCAAAGTGTTTTTTTCACTGCCCATCACGTATTGATAGAACAACTCTCTCTTGTTTTTTCCTCTAATCTCAAAACATAACATTTGCATCAATAATTTTATATATTTGTTTTGTTATCAACACTTATGATATCATGGGGAGTCACAGGACACTTAAGCTGCAGTTAAATTAAATTATTTTATAATTCTCCAGTCAAGACGCCAAAATGTCCTTGGGCAAGACACTGAACCCAAATTTCTCCTGATGGCTCTTCAATCTGTGTGTGTGTGAGTGTGTGTGTTTGTCTCTTTCTGATGAGCAGGTTGGCACTTCATATCCAAGCCAAAACCATTAGAGTATGAATGTGTGTTGGTGTGTGTCTGTGGGTGAATGTTTGAGAAGTCAATACCCCAGAGAAGCACTAGATAAACACAGTCCATTTACAATTAACTTTCAATTAAGTCACAATTCTTTTTTAAAAATAATGACAATGTCATCACAAGAGAAGAGAGTCTCATGTGAGGTCTTCAAATTGCTAGTTTTGTAAAATAAAAGTGGGAAAACCTCCAACATTAACAAATGAAAACCAAAAAATTAAGAAAAATAGCAAATGCTCACATTTGAAAGACTGTAGACAGCAAAGTTTATATGACATAATGATATTAAACTATCATATTTAACTTTTGGTAAAGGTAATATGTTTTATAAATTCCATCATCTTTTAATCATCATATCTTTCTCACACTAAGGTCTGTCTGGGATGAGCAACCAAACAGATGTTGGTAATTTGTGGTGGGAATCAGGGTCACATCACTTACAGTCTGACCACTGAAACAGACCCAGACTGGACATCATTACTGGTTTGACACCGGAGGAAGCTCTGGAGCGCTCTCTTTTGACTGCGACACTGTAGGTGCAGGTACTGCTGACACGGGCACATCTGCTGATATGGACGTTGGGTTGGATGGCATAAACATGGTCCCTGAGCTCTGCGACTCAATCTGGGCACCACCTATTGGAGGCTGAGGAAGGCTGGCTGCAAAAGACGGTCCACTGCCAGCATCATTAAGCACCGATGGAATTACCGCCACAGCTGCAGGTGTAAGTGCTGTGGCAGCTGATAAATTGATTTCATTTGATATTGCAGATTTGGAGACAGGAGAGTCAAGCTCAACCGGAATATCTAATCCTGCTGGTTTTAAGAGAGAGCCATCAGCCTGCAGTCCGACATCAGTCACTGATGGAGTTAACAGTGGGGGTACTTGTGGGGGCGGAGAGGAGGTGATGGGGCTTTGAGATGCTGGTAAGGCTTCTGTAGCAGGAGGTCCTGCATGTGCAGAAGCAGCCGCCTCTGCTGCCTTGGCATTTTCTGCGGCCTTGCTCTCCATCTCCTCCATCCGGCGCTGCACCATCCGAGGCATCAGCTGCACATAAGTGCCCATTAGGCGGTGGTTGGAGCGAATTAGCTTCCCTGCACAGTTGTCCACACAGCGCTCCTAGAAAGACAACAACAATCAGAGTGAGTCACCAGAATGTATGTGTTCATACATGTAAAGTATGCAGAGGTTCAAGATTATGTGTGTGTGTGTGTGTGTGTGTTTGTTTGTTTTAAACTAAGCTTCCTGGTTTCAGTCAGTTAGATTTTCAAAATACAGCATACAATGATATTCTGCACAATAAAATTGAGGTATTCAATACACGCATACAGTAAATGGATGTATTTTTTTGTTGTGTCTGCATACATGTCTGCCATATTTTGAGACTTTTTATTCACAATTTACAACGAAAAAAAATCACATTTAGAGCTGCAACTGTATGCAATTGTATCGCCACATATAAATCCATATGTCGCAGAGTCTTTATGTTTTTCAGGATGCTTACCTCGTCCATCGTGAGGTTTCTGTAGTTGAAGTTGCTCGTGCATCGCTGGAAGCAGATTTCAGTCATGCGGTTGTAAACCAGAAGGAAATCTCTGAGCTGTAAGAGACCCAGTCAGTTAAACATACAATCGAAATATTTGAAAATTAACCCAACAAAGCCCCAGATGGATATGATTGGGACTTACGTTTCTCAGTTGTTGGTCAGGATCCATCGTGACTGTGTGGTTCAATCGCGTTTGTGGTCGGCTAAAATGCTTCCTCCAGGAGCCGGTAAGGTAAGTAACTCAGAGTTTTCCTGATCTTTAGCTTTCTTGAGTGAATAAAAGTAAAAACGCACATTCGTACATGCCGGCACTTATGTGTCACTAATCGCATCCAACATGAACATGTAGTAATTTGGATCACAGATTAACATGGCATGACATTCACATGCGCGCAGCCATGTTTTTAACGAAGATCGTCTCCGTGCAGGAAGACGTTTCACTCGGTAGTATAAAAACGCAATTTCCGGTACACGTTGTTTGCAATTGCATCGGGCAGATTTTCATTTATCAGTGACATTCACAAACAAAATGTTCTATTCTGTTTATATCATATCAACATATACGCTATATGTGTGTGTATATATATAATATATATATATATATATATGATTTTCATATATGCTAACCTTTTTGTTTTTTATTATTATTTTTAAACCTCTGAACAACCTCACTTTATTTCCTAAAACTATTTCTCAAGTTCAGACTCAAGCAGCCAACTGTGGATAAAATGCCTCATAATAATAATTCAAAATTAATAACAAATTACACTAATTACTTCAGACCACTAAGGGGACTATAGGCCAAAGACTAATTATGAGCTTAACAGCCTTGTTAAAATAAAAAGTTAAAACAATCAGTTGACACAGTTCTTTTACAAAGATCATTGGAATATTATCATCAAAATTGGAGGTGAAAAATACTCTTTTGTCAACATAGCTTGAGCATCTGAAAATTGGTAGCAAAAGTACATACAATGAGGCTATCATTAATTAATATAAACTTACCCAGCAATTATAAATTTTTTTCTTGGTATCGACAAGTTTCAGTGAGTAAACCAAGAGTTTTATGGAATCATTTCAATAAACTTAACTCTGGTTTTGTTTCAAAGTATGTCAATGTTTGTATTAAAAAAAATTCCAAATGTCAATGAAGAATTGAAAATTTTGTTCAAGTTTATAACTTTTTTTTTTTTAAGAAAAAGATCAAAGTTGACCATCTACACTGTCAAGGGTGACCACATTTCATTATAAGTAAATATGTTTAAGACCCCACCCTGCCAGTGATATATAAATTAATGCATGTCTTAGATTTGCTTAAATGTGACACTTTACCTTGTCCACATTAAATATGCACAATTTTATTACATTCATGAGGTATCCAAAGTGGCCACGCCCATTGTATGCAACCACTCCCCTCTACTGTTCTCTTGCCTTGGACTCACAGCATCAGCTCACTAGCTATGAAACATTAACAATGGCAGTGCTTTTGAACCAGACCCAGCCTCTGCAGAAGAAAATAATGACCACCTTGAGCAGGGTCATGTGCAAACAGATGTATCAGAATGTGTTCACTCTTTACAACTCAGAATGCAACTGTAAAAGATATCTTGACACTTTGGCCTGACAATGTTAGCTGCAAGCTTATAATGGCATTAGATATGGCAACCCAGCTTTTAGCTTTAGCTCCATTCTGATGGTTCTGACTGAATGAACGAAGTTGTAAAAAACACCAGACGGACATGTGGAGCTGGTTAAAAATTTGATCATCACTAAAGTGGGTCTTTCATATGAACTGATTGGTCTTATAGAATTTGAGGATTATAGCCACAAAGCAAACTGAATAGCATAATGAACTGAATCCGCTTGAATCTGAATCTTATTGTGTTGAAACTGATACGATGCTGTCAGTTTGTTTCATACTTTTGGAAAAACAGATACTTCCCGATTTCCAAAAGCTGTAAAACCGCATTCATTTTTATTAAAGTTCAACTGAACTAAAATCAAGTAATATTTTGGCAGGCAGCAATTGTGGTCATATCTTTTATTATTACAGTTAACACTCTGCCTGATTGAAAGTTACCAAAAAAAGAGAAGAAGGAATAGCAGTTAAAATTTATGATTTTAATTTCAGTTAAGTGCAAAACAGCCATGTAAGATTTGGGACATTATTACCTTTTTGCAGATCACACAACGTGTGTAAGTACTATGTACTTATGTATGTAATGTAAATGTAGCTACACAGTGCGCCACATTAAAGTGCACTAATGGAAATATCCAAATTGAGACTCATTGAAAGTTTTTGCTTGTAATATTCATTTCTTCTCTTCTTACTGGACATAATGAGATCCCTTTTTAATGTACTTTTGGTGTAAGTGATTGGGGACAATCCCAGTTTCTTCATTGTGTAAGTATCCCTCCATTGCATCTCAGCTAGAAAATATAAAAACAAAGACGATTACTATCAAGAAGACTAACGTTTGAAAATACCCACATGATTTGACGGACTCAGACAACTACAACTTATAACTTACAACAACTACGAACTTATAGGATTCTTTTTTCCCCATCTCCTCCACTGGGAGCTCATTAGAAAGTGATCTTTTTATGGTCAGTATAAACAAGGAAAATAAAAACAGCAAAAATATGTTTTCAATATGCATCTTGACACCTAACTGTTGTTTTAAGACAAAATTGAAAAACCATAAACCTACTCTTTAAATTTAAGGATAACACTTTAGTATCATTTCTAAGAAACTCTCCGCCTTACGTGGCATAAGCAGTTGTTTTTGTAAAGAAAGGAAAATATTGAAATGATTTTTCATTTTGACTTTATCATTACACCATCTGCCATCTCAGGGAAACCTTTGAAAGTTTCACTTTGTTTGAGCCAGATGAAAAAAGGTATCCCTTTTATTATGTCATCCAAAGCAACAAAGGCAACATCCTGTGCATTGCAGCTAATTTAAATACAGTGAACAATGAATTAAGCAACTGATACAATGTGTAAGCACCCTTGGCAATGATGTGCATATATTTTAAAATCTAGCTGATATTAATTTACTAATGAAAAAAAGTTATAAATAACTATGGTGTAACAAGGTTAAGTTCTGATAGGGAAGCACTCTATATTCTGGAACACATATATTTCCCTTTTTTTTTCACACTGATATTTGACTGTTTCTGTTACAGTGCCCTGTTATCTGTGTGTGTGTGTGTGTGTGTGTGTGTGTCCCTTTATGTTGTTTCCCTGCACTGTATGCTGCAACAATTCCAGATCTGAAATGCCTGAAGCCAAAAATTAATCCATAGAGGGGAAGTAGGCCATGGTCAGCTATTGAAAAACTGTCAACAAACTGTTAGTGGGCTGCAGGCCTCTGACTGCTGCCTGCCGAGCTCAGTCCCCTCAGCAGAAAGACGGGCAGTAAATTATCCTTCCTGAGTCGGGATTACAGTGAAGGAAATAATCATTTAAGCATATGGTGCGTTAGCTCCTAAGTGCTGTAGATTATAAACGTAATGACCACTATGATAACTTTGATGTGGAAAATCCTCTGTAGGTGACATTTACATAACAATATGCCCAAAGGGGAAAAATGCATTACTTATATTTCCCCCTTTTTGCTTTCTTGGCCTTAATTTTGTATTTATGGTAATTTTATCTCAACACTGACTGACTGAAAGCAGATTCATGTGTGCTTAGGCAAGTACATTTATTCAAGAATGTGTCAGCTCTCGAGGCTTGGCCATCGCCTACAGGATGGAACGCAAATGAAAAGATTTTTTTTTCCTTCACACCTTTCAACCTGACATCTGTTGATGTCTGACTATGAGACACTGAAGCAGTGAAAGTTATTCCATGTCCTGTGATGATTTGTTCTTTTCCCCGTCTTTTGTTGCAACTTTAAAAATTTCCACATGGCCCTTGACCTCTAAATGTCACACACAGAGTTTCCTTTCCTCTTTATATCCTCTAAGTTTATAACGTCTTCTGCACAGAAAGGTACACCTTTTGTTCCTCTGTTGCTCAATGTGGAGAGTTCAAGAGGTAGTTTGTGTGCATCAGAAAGGAAATTGCTCAATTGCATAAGGCTTATATACTTCTGAAGATGACAGAGTTTCCATTATTGCAGCACAATAATGGACTTCTACAGTTGTTCTTTTTTCAGGTGGCCTACTTAGATCTTAGCAATTTGACATTAGAAAACAGTCTTGATATGAAGTTTGTCTAGTCTTGTTGTACACCATTATGGCTAAAGCTGCTGCTGAAATGATCTGTGCCACTCTCAATAGCCTCTACTTCAGACAGCTGTGTGCATACACTCCCATTACTACAATGCTGTCTCTCTCTTCTTTCCCCTTTCTCTTGCTCTTCTTTCCATTTTCTGCTTCCACAATCCTCCCGCCTCCTTTTCCCTTCCCAGCCCACATCCTCCCTCTCCATGTTAATTCCTCTCTCTATTTCCTCTGCCTCCTGGGCTATCTGATGACTGTTCAGGTAGATGCTACCATGTGAAACCATGGTGCTGGTGTCTCTGGGAGGAAGGTGAGCATCCATGTCAGCTTCCACCGCTAGGAATGCATTTACAGGGGGTGTGAGGTGGACCGGCAGCTGATCTTTGCTTCGTCCCTGAGTGTGGCCTTGCTGGTGGCGTTGGTTTTTCTTGTATTTTGCCATCTTCAGATCCAGTGATGCATAGTTCAGGTCAGGCTCTGTAGACTGGTTTCAGACAGTGGAGACAAAGTGGGTTTGTAGAATGCTGTTTTAAGGTGTAAAACAAAAGTGCTGAAACACTGCAAAACAGTTATCTATCTATTTATCTGTCCATCTGTCTGTCTGTCTGTCTGTCTGTCTGTCTCTTGATTTGTCCATCTCCCTACCAACCCTTTGTATTTATATATATAATTTTTTTTTTTTTTTGTCGTATCCTGCGGCTTCATGCTCTCATGTATTTCTGTAAGGCTACTTTATTTTTAGAACATCTTCTTGGTGGCGTTCACAGTTTCTTTGACCACAGTGTCTCTGTTGTAGGCCACCTTCCGTATTGAAAGCAACATTGATTCAGACTGCATGAGTATTTTTTGCAAAATGCACACCATCAAATATTTTACTTCAGTGTGAACAGAACAAGAAATGTGCTGCAATATCAGCATTAACAGAACGAATTCAAGCAAATCAGAATATGACTCTTCTTTTTAAATAACTCCTGAATAAAAATGTTTTTATCTTGGCATGCATTCATGCAAAGACACATGTGCAGGTCAGGTGGAATTAGAAAATTAACAAAGTAACACCTACAAGTGAAAAATTAAGCTTTTACCAAAGTCTGGAGTAGCATATTAAAGTTTTTTCTTGGTCCATTCTTCCTATATGAGTTCAGCCCTCAATTTTAAAATAACACACTTTACATTTTTTACAAAGTCACATTTATAAGAATAAAAAATGAAACTGCAAAAACTCTGTACCTCCAGAAAGACATTATTGCCGAATACGCAGCAACAGCACTTACCGTCACATGATCTCTTGTGCGTTGCATGGTCATCATCTCATAGCAAGCCTCTACAGAACCTGTACAAATAAAAAACAGGATTCACTCATTTGTTTTACATTCTATAAACTACAGTAGGCACATCTACAACACGCTGATGAACAAAAAGTGCTCTTTCATGTCAGTCTATAAGACACACTACGGTTAGCCTCTGTTGTCTTTATGAATTTATTTAATCAATGCTGCCATGAGCAGCAAATTCTACAAGACAATGGCTGTAAAGATTTTACTACCCCAAATTCTCTTTCCCATAGTCTAGTTAAAGCCAAAAAAACAAGATCACAAAAAACCGCTGAGTGGCTTTTATGAGGCTTGATCTTTAACACCAAAATCGGACACAGAACAAGTTAGATGAAGTACACCATAAGAAACGAAAATACGCAACACGGAGAAGATTAGAAAAAAGAAGAAAATAGCTTTTAAAGGCTCATCGAAGAGCAATATAGCTAAATATTGGACTTAAAATTTGAATTTTAAAGTTGGATTTAAAATAATTCTAAAAAAGGTTTTCACAATGTGTTTATCTCAGGTTTAACCTGAATAAATTTTAAGGTTTCAGTGCAAACATTTAATTTCATTTGGCTGAATTGAATTTCAAAATTTTACAAATATTACAGATACTGAAAAGGGAAACATTTAATAATAATATAAAAATATATGTTGCTCATGCTAAGATAATTTTATGGCAAACTATGTAACATAGTGGCATTCCCAAAAAAATACAATAATTTTAGCGTATGACAGAATGCAAGCCTGCGCTCACCTCTTCGGTCTGTGCTTATGTTGCCATAGATTGGATTATCCAGTTCATGGTGATTATTGGGCTCTTCTTGCTGTTCATGGTGATTGTGGTTATGGAAATAATGCCCTTCATTTTGTGATTGGCTTTAATAAGACACAGAGAAACCATTTCATAGTTACATTTCTATATGAGATGTATGATTTAATTTAAAGATATTGGAAGAAAGAAAAAAGAAAAAGAAGAAATATTAGAATATCTATTATTTCTGATGTGATTAAAAAATCAAAAGTATACCTTTCTTCCTCATACATACGTAGGCTGACGCCCTCATCTGTTTCTGTATGAATAAAATATTTATCAGTGAATAGAAAACCCTGTTGTAAAAGCTGACAGAGGGTTGAATCAACAGTGGCTACCTTTCAAAAACTGAAAAAATATGACAGAGTAATTGATTTTACATATACCTCTGCACAAAAAGGCTCTTCGTCTGATGCAAAAGATGACATTGAGACAGAAAGAGATCAACAAGGCCAGAGATAACAGCACCAAACCTGCTAATTCAATTTGACAACCTAAAAGACAAAACACAAACTGACTATTAACATGTCAACCTTCAGAATTATCTGCATTGGCCTCAAACGGGGATAACTTTTTAAAATCAGTGTGTAGAATTTCAGAGTTTTTTTCAACTATTACTCATGTTTGGAATTTCCCTGTGTACATCATGATAGCAAACAGAAAAGACTGAAAAACACGGTCAAAATGCGTCATCACTTTTGCATCAGTAATGATGCTTTAACAATACCGGACACTTTTGATGACCATTAAAAGAAGAGTATTGCAGTGATCAGATAATGTTATGGCCATTTAAAATTCTAAGTGTCGGTTTACATCACAGATTTATATAAAATGTGCTGCTGTTTATAAAACATCTCAAAGTCAAGAGATTTCCTTTTTGAAAATGGATGTATCGTAGAAATTTCAACTAAACTGTTTCACAGGAAATTCATCCTTCCTGCTCTAACCACAATTCTACTGTAAATGTATTTTAAATTACCTGTAATTTATTTGGCTAACAAGTGTTTTGGAAATCAAATGTGCTGCACATGATGAATGCACGAACTGTGACTTCAACATGTCCAAGTCACGTATGTGTACGAAACTGTTGAAAACAGGGCAGTATACCATTCCATACGCAAATTATGAATATTAACTCATTAAGTTGTTTGTAGTCATCTTCATATCTTTACTTTCACCTTTTAGGTTTAGGAATGATTTATCTTTTCCAATTTTTTAAGTTAAAGCAACTTTTTGAAGTACTACATTATTGGAAACAGCCACCGTTTACACAGATATAGACAAAGCAGAAATTTTAGATACAAGTAGAAAAATCTAAATATTTTTTTTTAAATAGGCTGTAGAAGTTGGTCTGATCTTACCTGACATATTCCAGCTGTCTCAAACAAAAACGGGTTGTCTGTTTGACACGAAAGCCTCTCAGGCATCACAGTGTTCAGTCAGTGAGGTGTGCTATTTTTACCTTGCCTTAGTTACCTCTTATGAACACTCACTGCTCTTCAGTTACAAACAGGAAACAATGTAACCTCATTCTGAGGCACCCAGTCTAAATACCAGTGTAAGATGAAATACGATATCACATGGATCACCATTTTCATATCTTCTGACAGCACAGTTTGTAAACATCTTTTCTCAGTGGTAATAAAAAATGTTTTAATTTTGTAAACATTTTAATATTCCAGGGCACAAAAAAAACACAAAACAAAAAAAACCCCAGAAAAATTAATTAGTTCTGAAAAGTAAAAGTTTTTTTTTGAGAGAATTTCAAAATATTTGAAATGAACTTTTAGCCCTAGCCCTAATAAACTGAATCTTTCTCTGAACTTTATCCTAAAACAATGCCTCCACCTTACAACAATAACACTACTGGCTTCACCATCTTTCAGTTTCCTGTCAGCGAGTGAGTCCCAACCCTACCATGCATAACAAGAACACGTGTGAGTTTGGATTGAACAGACCTTTACTCGATGTGTGCGTGCGAGGGGCTGCAGAGCTGTCTTTATCAAGAACCTATATCTTGCATACACACAATTGTTTATTCGTACATTCACACACCACATCACTGTGGTTGGAAAAATCAAATGAAAAAAAAAGAAACGTTAGTGTTAGGTTTCTCAGTACATCTTGATGAACACAAGAGCGTGTATTTGTGTGTGTGTGTGTGTTTAGTCTGCGAATTGCTTAAGTTAGTTATCAAATAAATAAGTCACACAGAAATAAAAAATAACGAAACCAATAAATGCTCAAATTATATAAAGTAATGTCATATTAAAACCCACCTACATGTGTGTTTGATGGTATCCAGTGGTGGTTATAGTAGTTAGCCCATGTGGTTTATGGTTTAAGCCTCTGATTTGAAAACTCAAGTGTCCGTGTGGTACATGTGGACAAAATAGTCTTTGATAATAAAGTCGACCCGCCACTCAATTATATATTTGTTTATTTAGTACAGCTACATCAGAGGAAGTCATTGAGCTTCTGAGCAGGAAATCTTAAATCACATTACAGAATTACAGTTCATCTATTTGAAGGACAAAGTAAATCAGCCTTAAAGTTTAACCAGATTATTTCTATGCAAATAGAAAACTTGTTTACAGCTGCATAATATACAATAACTGGGCAACTTAAATGACTGCATTAGAAAGACACTGAATATTTACTGGAATATTGCAAGAGTGTCAGATAGATGAAAGTAAATACCACAAACGCTTGTACTATTGATGGGCTTTTATTTTCAAATCTTAGAAGACAATTTACATGACTTTTAATACATTTCAAGCAAGAGTAAAACCATAAAAACATTTTACACAATGGAAAAACCCCCCCCACCCCAGATAAACACACGGCCCACAATCACACAGCCTTCTGCAACAGTTTTATAGCTGCAGTCTTCAACTGACCACAATGGTGTATAATACAATTAATGCATGTCACCATGATAGGAGCGAGTTCCACTATATGTTCACAATTGCTGGAGGCAATTTATCAACTGTCATTGTGCAATGTATTAGGGGTTACATATAATAAACATATGTTTCATATCATATTTACCGAGTTACATCTTGAAATGGGGAATCTTTGTGTTGAAATCTCCCTGTTACTCACAGGTGCATACTTGACTGGAGGAGGAGGGGGTTTGAACGGAGGTGGTAGATCCATCCTGAAGAGAAATCAAAAATATTGATTAGCAGCATTGGAAGAAAGTGAGCTTCACCCAGGAACCATGCAGTTATTATAGGTCATGTGCATCTATTATGTGCATTTATTTTTCACTTTTTGCAGGGTTACCTAGTGCATGACCCTGAATAAGAGCAAGCAGGTGTAGAGGATGCTTCAATGAGTAGATAAGAAGAGTTTTACCTCTTTTTTATTGTTTGTTTCCTGTAGAGGAAGCCAGCCACAACGATCAATACCAGCACTGGAAAGATGATTAACACTGCAAGATGACTCCGCACACCATCAGTATCTAGGAAGTATATTCAGAGCGTGTTAAAGTATCGATACACATCATGCCTTGTAAGAGACCCTGCAGACTCCATCAAATGTTAATAGTAAATATAAAGCCACAAAGTGAAACTTTTTGCTTGTGTGTCCTGCAGCAATCTGGCCCGAGGCTGATAAAACTGCAACGTGAAAAGCCTCCACATGTGATGAAGACGCAGATGGTGAAGGTTAAGAAAACTGCAGCTGATAATCATCAGTACTTTCTAACAGGGTCTTGCCTGTTGAGCATTTAGCTCTGTTGTCTGCAGCCATTTGCTGCATTCAAACAATTTTTACTGTTTACTTTCCGATACTGCAGCTGCTCACCTCACTTCGTTAGCCACAAACAATGCTAACCGCTCTGCTGGCAGCAGAGCAAATGATGTGCCCAAAACAATCTGAGAGGATCACTAAAAAGCCAATTTCAGGCAAACAAAGGGATGTTTGACGATTCGGGGTCTCACACAAAGACTGGAAATACATAATATAACACATATCTGATCATGGTATTTTTTCTAATTTTCTTGAAATGATTTTATTCTTGAAATCTAATGTGGATAATCTAATTAGGAAATAAGCAATTTTTACCTTCATCCTTTTTGTTTCCTGTGTCTAAAGCACTCAGGGCTGTGGTGGGGCCAGACTCCTCTGGGCTGGTGAAGGAGTTGACCTCTGGATGCAGTGTATGTAGCATGGACACATTCCTCATTTCCTGTGTTGATCCGTACACTGTTCCATAACTTAATGTTGTGGTTTGATTGCTGGCCACTGGTTGGTCAGAAAAATTGGATGTGTTTAAAGTGTAAGGCGTATTAATTTCATTTTTGTCTGTGTTGTTGAAGTCATAGGGGGCAGTGTTAGTGGCAGGGGGTGACGTGACACTGTGTGTATAATTCACAGCTGTGATTGTAACATTGCTCGGGTTTGGATTGTCATCACTCCAAGTTATGTCGTTGTCAGTGGTTGAAAGCCCAGTGGTTGGTGATGTGGTGAAGCTGCTGTCTGCCGATTCGATCAAACCCTCCTCGGTTACGTTAAACTGTGGTGGCACTGTTGCAGAATCTGAAGGTAAAAAAACGAAGAGTCTACAGTAAACACGCTGTCAGCAACAATGCACAGGGATGTTTTGATGTTGTCTCTGCAGTACAAAGACACACTCCACTGCAGCATCACAATCACTTGTTAGAGAAGAAACACCTGACATGGAAAACAGTGGCTTACTAAAATATATCCTTCACACAGGAATCTGTTTGTACATGTTAGCGATTGACAGCATAGCGAAAAGTGTTGGAAGTATGCGTAAATGCTTTCTTGCCAAGATTCGGAAGAGAAAATCCATGCTACTCAAATCTGTATGGTAAAAACAAAGCTGGAGCCAGTAGCTGTATATCTTGGCCTAGCATAAAGCCTGGTGACAAGGGAAAACAGCTAGCCTGGCTCTGTTTAATAAAGGAAAACCTTTTGATGAACACATCCTAAGATTGCAAATCAAAATTTCATATGCAGTTTGCTGAATCGAACAAAGTGAAATGTGAAACCAACACTTTGTCATTTTATGTGGAGTTTTGTGCTGGAACATTTTCTTAAACAGGAGTCATAATTTCTTATGGTCTCCACTGAACGCCTGGCAACTGAAAGAAAAACACATAACCCCCGCAGAACAGGGCTTTTATACTTGGGTTTCTGTGTTCAAATGTTCCTTTAACAAGCTTCATTCTGGAAAGCTGAATAAAGAGAAGGAAGTAAGCCTATCAGTAATGCACCACAAAACTTTTAAAATACCCGGTGCACACTGACACATTATTAAAACATGGACTGAGTTGGAAATTATGAGCACTTAGTGCATAATCGGAAGGTAAAATAAGGCAAAGAGCTTATTCGAGAACCTGGACCGTGAAGCCATGGGCACACATTCCTGATTCAGAAGAGTGGGCATGAATTGCAAATGTAGTGGTACGTTGTATGTATTCCTAAGTAATGAGTACAGTTAATCCTTTGTGCAACTAATCTTTTCTACCTGACATGCACAGCCATACACACACCTAGGCAGATTCATAGTTTACTTAGTTCCTTTGTGAGGCACAACTGTGATTTATATTTTGCAATATAAAATATTTTTCAAAGTTTTGTTTAATTGCAAAGCATATTGAGTGCAATATTTTTTGACTCTTCATTCGGGTTGTACTTCTCCTATTTGTCCAACAGATTGTGCTCTCACCCCATGTCATGATTCAATAAGGCTGCTGAGACTCTGCTGTGAGTGTTTGCTCATGTGGTTTGGCGGCAGACAGCGGCGTAGAGCAGGAAGTGACTTCTGTCGCCTGCGTTGCTTGTTTTCTTTCTTTTGTTACACACTCATATTGATATGAGAGACACGTATACAGGATGAGAAAGTGGGCAACCGGGAATTATTTTCCTACTTAAGCACAGCCCACTCACCGCACTAAACCAAGGTTTAACACCAGTGGAGGCAGACAACATGCTGTTTGGTTGTTTTACAGTCTAAACTCTGAATGCTGTTTTAGTTCAGCTTAGCTCAGTATTTACCCTAAATCCCATGGGGCCACAGATTTGCAGCAAATACATGAAAGTTTTACTCTCAAATTCTGCAGTTTCCTGTTTATTTACAGTTCGGCTACTAGTACATCCTCATGACATGGCTGGCAGCTCCAAAATTCTTCGAATCTCTCTCTTTCCTTTCAGCTAATTAAAATTAAAATTGAGAGAGCTACACTATAATAACAAAAGTCAAGTATCAGCTCTCTGGTTCAGTGCCGTTTATTAAGTCATTCAGTCTCTTGGGCCCTCTACTAGATTGTTAATCCAGCCCTGAGGAAATGCTGAAATTGAGTGCTGCACAGAGAGAAGAGTAGCATCAAAGAAATGAAGCTCACCTGTCCTTAAGCGAGTGCTTGTTGTTAGCACTATGATGATAAACTCTTTGCGCAGACTTTTGTTTCCTATGCTGACAGTCAGCGTGTATTCCCCTGCGTGAGCATCTGTCACCCACGGGAGCTTCAGAGATTCATTCTCTGACACCAGCTTTTCGTTCTAGGGCAAAACAAGATTATGCAGCACATGAATACCTTACAAATTGAAAAGATGTTTTTGTATTGTAGGTTTTGATGTCAGAAGTAATCAGATCACCTTGACGTTCAGTGAATGAAGTGAAAATTCACTGGAGTAGCAGAAAGGGGCTGATTAACTGATTCTATTTTCTGTTACCTTAGTCCATCTGTACTGTGCATTTGGGAGCACTCTGCATCCAATAGTCACATTTTCTCCAGCATGGACCTCAACAGTGCTATTAGCATCACACATTGTGTTCACATCAACATCTAACAGGAAAGAATTTAAGATTAATTTAGAAAAACAAGAAAGCTGTCAGCAAAAGATTGCAGAGAACTGTAAGTTAACAACATTTCCTGTTATTGTCCTCTGCCTCTATTGCGATCATAACAGTTCACTCAGAGCAGAAAGGAAAGTAAGGGTATATTGTGCTCGCATCATTGAACGACTACATGTCTGACATCAATAGGCTAAACGAAAGGGAGGAAGAATAAGTGTCTTGTGGCAAACAACGCTCTTACTGTTGATGTGTTTTTGCAATTATTACATACATTCACTTAGAAGTAAATAACTGCTGAGATTGGCAGAGGAGCAGCGCTCTGATGCAATCAAGAGCAACATGAAATAAATGCAATGGACAATTAGATAGAAAGTTATTGCACATCATCCAAATGTTAAATCCTGTGAAGACTGCAGCTGCTGATTTAGGCATGTAGGTATGGCTTTGCACGTATTTGCCTTCGTCTTACCTTTGATCTTTAGTTTTGTTTCTCTCCTGATGGAGCCAAGAGGAAATGTTGTAATGGAACAAATATAGATATCACTGTCCGATTCTGCTACCCCAGAAAGATGTAGATGGGAGCCTATTGATTCATTTTCAATCTGGATGGTGACATTAGGCCAGTGTATTTGTTTTCCATATCCTGGGCTGTACAGAGCCAGCTTTGTGTTTTCATTTCTATTCTTACTCCATTCAATACTGACAAGCTGGAGAGTAGTGTTGTGTTTTACAGTACAGGGTAACACAACGTCTTGGCCCACAACTGCTTCCATTTCTTCATTGTGGAACACCTGAACCTCCTTGAGTCCTGTCAAGCACATCAGATAACATTGGAAGCAAAAAAAAAAAAAAAGTGAGGAGACAAAATCACTTACACTTCAAAGTTGATATTGCATACTGCAGTCCGCTGGGATGCAGGCAGATAAAATCAGAGTATTATTCTGAAGCAGCTTGTCACACCAGAAGCCAATACACGTTTCAAACCCTTGGTGACTATCCCATCTTTGCTGGCATATTATATGAGCAACAGCACATGTGGTCCAGGATTACCTTGTATAATAGAGGCGAGGAGCAGGAGGGAAAAGGCAGTTCCCAGTGCACTTCCAGCCATGTCTGAGCTCCCCAAACTCATTACGATCAATCAGGCTGAATCCATTGAGAGATTCAGCAAAGAGAGAAACAGTAGACTGTCAGTTGAGGTTAAAGAGTCGGGCAGAGACTGTGAGACTGAAAACAGGATGACCTATCTTCACAGGAAGCCACAGAGAGAAAAGAGTAAGCCATTGGTGTAGTGCAGCAGCTTTTGTGGTGACAGCTGCTGACTTTTTCAAATTCTGCAAAGCACATTTGCATCAGATACAAGTCTTTACTGTGCTTATACGCATTTATTGGTATGGTCAGAGAGCAGAGAGCTGACTCATTTGGTTATAATTCACATGACTGATGATCTAAATCATAATCATCCAGGAAGAAAGACACCAAGGGAGCACGCAAGCACAAACAAGACGGAAAGATTAATTACCGTTCTTGTTGAATAAACTTCACTTTTATTAATTAATTCCAAACCATTCACAGGTTGATCAATTGTCAGTCATTTCATTTAAATGAAATTATTCACATAAAGGTTTTATTCATACTTTTGCCATTAACTAAAAGTTTGATACAGTCCAGTGTCTTCAGGATTAAATAGATGACCTTAAGAGAAATAGAAATAGAAATAGAAATAGAAATTTATTGGAAAAAAAAGATTCTTAGAGGCCATTCCAAACACATACTGGTTACAATTTTGCAGCCAAAATGTGCATGTATGTACACGCACACACTCACACACACACACACACACACACACACACACACACACACACACACACTTATATATACATATTTCTTTTAGCTCCATCTGTTGGTCATTTTATACTCCACAGTCTTTTTTTCAATGTAAGCCAGTAGGCAGAAGACAGATAATGCATAATAGCTGGTATAACTTACTTATAATGAAGATATGACTCAAAGACTTGATAAGGTGATTGCTACACATTATTGGTCCTTTAAATTACAGCCTTGTTTTGCCCTCCGTGCTTGTTAAATGCTTGATTTTTTAGAGCAGAATTTAACTATGAAGCTTGTCACACTTGCTGCTGGCATTAAGAAATAAAAGGAATTATTACACAAATAACAGGCAATTTTGGCAAATGTGGTTTGATTACTCCAATTTAATAATTTGTTTACCCTATTCTTTAGAGACGAATAATATTATTTTTGTAAGACGCAATGTCACAACACTAGATTTTTAATGCATAAATTTGTTCTTTAAAGTACTGGATCATTTGTCTGCAGCTTGGTGAGAGATGTCTTCGTCTAACTACACCTAATTAGCACGGATCATAAGAACAAACTTGGAATTCTGTCTGAATCGTCTAACCAAAGGCTACATCTTTGTGCATAACTAATAGGCTAAGAAAATGCTGATGATAAGGCAAATGTTTTTGTAAAAAAATGTGCTGAACATATTGAAGATAAACTTGTTGACATTTTAGATGAATAGATGGAATGTTTTCAGAGGTATGGGTAGCAATTTTTCATTAAATAATCGGCGAGAAGCAATATTAAGTGTTGTTAGTGTTGAAAAATGTTGTTATCTGAGCAGTTCTCATTCTTTTCATCCACCCTTCACAAATTATGAGCTCTCCCCTTTTATTTATAATGAGTACTCCCTGTAGACCCTGCAATGCATTTAGATGATTGATAATTTTAGAGTCATATTCTGTGTATGACCTTTATAACTTAAATTAGGGCTTAGAAGAGTGACTGCTATCCAAAGGGAGATTTCTATCAGTATTCTGTCAGTGTTCTATCAAAGTGTAAGGGGACCTTGCTGCACTGCTCCATTTGATAAGGGCAGCATCACTTCCTTCGGGGGAAGTCAGTGAAGTCTCAAGGATTTCTGTCTGAAAGTAAGACCACTGTGACGACTTTATTCATAGGCCCAAGAAGAGTGATTAGAGCAAACTGTGAGTCGTTCGGCTGATAAGCATTATTTTTCGTTTGTAATAACTTTCCAATGTTCCTGACAGAAAAGTTAAATACGAGCCAGTTTCATTCACAATTAAATAATAATGAAATAAAAAAATGAAATACTGGTCTTAGTGGACTGTGCTCTCCCAGGTGCAATGAGAAAGAAAGAAATTGCTGTGACCTGCTGATGCACTCTGCCCCCTCCTGCACACACTAATAGTTCCACACTGAGGTCATGCCTGCTCTTAGAGCCTCTAGGGTTCCTGGATACCATTGTGACCTGCAGCAAATTGCACTTTTTGCAGCACATTGCACCGGAACACTAATTGCCAACTCTGTGTGATATTTGTATCTGTGTGTATGTGTGTGAGAGGTGTGTGTGTGTGTGTGTGTGTGTGTGTGTGTGTGTGTGTGTGTGTGTGTCTGCTGACCTCAAGGGGTGTTCTTGTATGACCAGTGTTAATACGCATTTGCACGTGCTGCGCTGCTCATTGAGCTGCATTCACTGCTCGGTTCCGCTGCGAGCACTGTAAATATGTCTGTGAACAAGTTTGATTTTTAGGGGCGATGTATTATTAAAGTCTGCACATGTTGTACAGACTGTCAGACTACAAACCAGTCAGAGCCCTGAGAGACTGTTTTAATGTACTGCTGCTAAATGTGACAAGGAGTGTAAGATAAACTGCTTTCACTGTCTAACTTTCTAGCAAAGACCCATGAATGTGCTTCCTACCTGTTTTTTAACACTTCCACATATTAACCCATGAACTGGATTTTAAACTGTGAGACTAATCTTAAATAACTCTTTCTGCTACAAGAGAGGAACTGAAAGAGCAAGTCCACGTGCTGTTAGAACTGTATCATAAGATTTTTCATACCAAAATAGGTCATTGTCAGGTCCGTGTAAAATTCTAGTCAGTGGTCTCGGGCTGGAAGGCTTGGAACCAGCAAACGAATGCTTTTGAGAGTGTAATTGCACACAGGGCGAAGAGGCTCAGAACCCCACTTTTGGGGTGAAATTCAATCCCAGTTCATCCTCTTACCTTGTCTGCTTTTGTCCTCCTAAGCATTCCTACTGAAGTACAAATACTGCGAGGAGTGCTTTGGAATGTAAAATTGTAACCCCAAGACTAAAACTTTAAAGCCCAACTAGTGGCCCCTGGAAGCTGCAGTGAGGAGACCAGACATACCAATTAAACAGTGACAGTGCCTGTTTTAAAAGTCTGTCCTGGCCTTCTGACAGCAATACTCAAGGTCCCCGTATTTAGTATATTATGCAAGCTCAGTTATCTATAGCTCGTGCATGTTAAACAATGTAAAACTATAAGTAATTTTGTATAAATGATGGCAAAGTAACTGTTTTGGTGACATCTTTACAAAGTTGATAAGTTCAGTAAGGGAGTGTAGGTTTATAAAATAAGATGATAGTCAGTTTAAGAACATCTAGGACATTTATTTTTCAGTACAGTCCCTTCCCAATTTAACACACTCAGTCCAGCTGCTGTCATACAGATCCCATCTTTGCAGAAGTTGGCATTTGGACCTCCAGAAAGTTGTCCATAGCACCGATGAAATCATCATCGTTCTCGAAATGGCGCCCATTGAACTTTGCCTTCATCTTTCCATTTTCTCAGACAGAGTTGACTCATATTTTCCATTTCTTAAAACAGAAATACTTCCAAAGTTTTTAACTTCTAAGTTTCTTTATAATCAGCGGAGGAGTTGAGCTGCATGTGCATCCACTCTGAGCTGTATAACTCATCTCCTTCTATCTTGGCAACTAACCAATCGATCACCCCCTTTACAGACCATTACTTCAAAAAACTAATGCCAACAACAAGCTACACTCATGCAGGCGGTGCTTTGAGGCCATACTTTGACATAATGGTGCTTTGATCTAACATTATTTAAGTGAATGTGTTCACATGCTGATATTCAGAAGGTAGAATAATAATTTTCATCATCTGTTGAGCATGTTAGCATTCTAACGCTTAATAATTAGCTCTAAACGTAAATTACAGTTACAGCTGATGGTGGTTTTGTAAAAACTCTGTAGTAAATCTAAGTCTTGGACAAATTTAGGATAAATGTATCTCATGGTGCCAGCTGGAAATCAAAGGATTGATAAACTTACTCAGGCTTTATTCTTGGGAGACCATGAATGTCACCAGTATGACTACAACAATTAACTTTTAACCTTCACCTCTACCTTTTGATTAGTGATGCTGAACAAAAAGGTCATAAAGGTTACCGAAACCATATTCTGGGGATCGTGAATAGACTGACAGAAAGAGCAACATCCCATTATCACTCCTTTCTTCCTCCCCTTACTGACCCATCAAAAACGTGACATATTTACAGTGATTGTTTTCCCCTCTTTCACCTTTCTTCAATTGTTCTGTTTTTGTCTGTCTCCCGTTTCCCTCATTAACCCTATTATTTGCGGGGGGAGAAAGTTCAGGTTTTCTTTTGAAGAATGAATGGATGGGTCCAAATAACAAGCAAAGCAATGATTGAGCAACTAGAAACTCTGAACAATTTTCTGAAAGTATGACATTTTGGAGACTGTCAGGAATGGGAGCGTGAGGGAGGGAGAGGGAGACAAATTGAGGGAGCCATTGTGGAGGATAAAAATGAGTTTTATAGCTTGTCAGGACTGTACACAATGGGACACAGAATTAATGGTTTAATGGTGAATAGTGTATGTGGGTGTAAGGTGGGATAGCAAAAACAGAAATGTAACAATTTATTCATTACTCATTCACTCACCCACCTTGTAAAAAGAATGACACAATGAGAAGCAACACCAGAAATTGTAATGAACTGAACAGTAAAACTGAACTAATTATAACAAATAAGAGGAAATTTTATTCAAGTTTTTATTTGTGGTTGCACTTTTCTGACTATCTAGTCAGCCTATATTTCTTCAGTGGGATAAAAGAAATATCAAACTTAATGCATTACAGTAAACACTGCACATCATCAGTGTATTTGTTGGAGGATATTATTCGCTTTTGTCAGTCGTGCAAGCTCCTCTGACCCCAGTATGAGACCAAACTAAAGAAAAACTCCCATAAAATCTCAACGGCCTCTTGAAAACTTTACACAACAAAAAGAGATGGGTTGGTAACTTTAAATCAGTTTAAGGTCACTCCCTTCCTGGCTGAATACGCTCATGTTTTCGCGATGGCTTCCACTCTAACAGAAAAGCTCCTAATAAAACTATACTTAGAAATGCACAATTGGTTGTCTCAGAGCAAATCAGTGTTCTATAAAAGCCATCAAAATGCCAGCTTAGATCCAATAATCCCCAATTATCCCCTGGATATGAATAAAATGTCTCCATCAAACAAAGCATGGAGGGTGAATAAAATGTGATGGCAATGTAGGATTTTGAAAGCAGGAATGTTGTTTTTCCCCCCCGCTTGCTTTTTCTGCACAACAAAAGAAATGGCATCCAGCCACTTTCCTCCAGTGGTGAAGAGGAGTTTATTTGTGGCAAATCTAAAATTGTTTTTGGAGCTTATGAAGCCACTAAAACAATAGCTTCAAGTCACATTTCCTCAAAGTGAAAGGCGTTAAATTCTCTTGTTTATCTTTATTCTCTTTATTTCCGTTTGCTCCCTCGGGTGGGGGAGAAATGCCTCACTTTTTACCATCTCATGAATTTACACTGATCTCTTTGACAGCCGAATAGGTTTCGCAAAGTTGTTGGGTTAATTTTTGCTACAGAACCCTCACCCTGAAGTCTTGAACTTCTTGCTTGAATGCAGGTCCCCCGGAGATCAGATTTAGTGCACTGAGCAGGAGCTAAACCAACAAATCAGAACCTCAAGCTACAACTGTTCATTCATTCCTTTATGGCATACTCAGCTCCATCCCCTCTTCAACCCTTTAGTCCAACTTGCACTTTGTCATGTCTTTCCCTTCAGCAGCCTGTCTGTATCCTAAAGGCCACTGATTAGGTTTTGATGTGCTTCCACTCTCAAGAGACAGTTTACATGCGGGTTGAATTCTTACCAGCCATAATTAAACCTACGCCTGTGTAATGACCATTGACCAAGCTGCTCCATCAGTAGAGGCTACTTATGGAAAACGCCAACAAGGTTTTAAAAGTTAATAGTCTTGTTGGGTGGGAATTATTCACCAAAGTAAGCACAACCGCAAAATAATGTGGAAACAAATAAATATATGTAGGCCCAGCAATGAGTTGCTCAGTGTTCAGTCCAAGGGATTTGCTTCTCAACTCTGTAATGTTTTTTAAACAAAAAGTATCTAATAAACACAGACATACATCATATGTAGCCAATAAAAAGTTAAATATAAAATATGCTAAAGAGCTAGTGTTGTCTGGAGTAAAAAAAAATACAGCCAGAATAATAATGTCACAGAAATGTTAGCTTATCCCTGCTAGCTTGTTCTGTCAAGTATAAAAAAAGACATTGCCAATAGGCTAAAATAAAAGAAATTGGCTTTATGAAATGTAGATCACCTTAAGAATACACACAGATGTGGCTTAAATAGTTGAAGTCTCAGGTGGAGTGGACCTTTTTGTATGTCTTTAGGAAATGTTCTTTCAATCATTCAACTAGCCCATGCTAGCCAGACTTACATTTTTTATCAGCTTGTGTGTCATGCTATGAAACTTTGTGAAGGTAGTCAGAAATGTGCTGTACTGAAACTTTCTTTCTGTAAGCAAGTTGCTGTAATAAGCAAAATGTTTTCTTTGTTTCATGTCTGTGAATGTGGTTACTGTATCTTTACGTTAAATACTGAAAGTGTTGACTAATGTAAAAAGATCCCTTTTGAGTTTTAAGATAACTTCTTGGAAAAGGCACCTAAGGCACTCTATCTTGTAACACTTCCTGTTGCAAAGTCATGACTCTTATTGCATTCACACACACACACACACACACACACACACACACACACACACACACACACACACAGCTTGTGTCTGACAGTTTTCACTGGGGTATTTTGTCTGCTATTATCTGTAATGACATTTGAGAGGGTTTAAGAATTTGACAACATGTCTAGGGACCCTGAGTTTGCACTGTGGGTCAAGATTAGTAGAGGAGGGTGTATTTATGTCCATCATTTGACTGTAGTGGTGACAAAGAAATGATATCTAATCTTGTGTTTGTACAGCTACATGTCTGTGTGACTTTGCTCTTCCATGTGTTTTTTTGGACAGGGGACAAGTAAACAACTCTTCTCCAGTTTTTCTCTTGTAATCCTGTCCAATCCAATCCAATCATAGGGGCAGTATTTGTACAACCGTGTTGGCTCCTAGGGTGCACTACTTATATTTGATTGTCTCTTGATTTGCCCCAGTTGGTTTTCAGTGTGTACTGGCATAGTATAGGGGTTGAACAGTGATTAAAAACTGGCACTGAAGACAGCAGATATTGAACTGAAAAAGGAAACACTGGCATTTAGAAATGTTTCTTTGGCAGTGAAACAGTTATTGCACCTGAATAAAGTTCCTCTGAAAAATGAAATATTAAAAAATCTTTCATTTAAATTTATTTTTTTGTATTTTGATGTGTTTGTCAAAGGCAATTCTCTGATTTTTCTATTCATGTGTCTCTTTTTATGATGTATTTTTTTTCTGTCACCATATTCCCCTGGAGGGGAGGGGTTTAAAAGCAAACACAAGGAGCTTATAAATTATTATAAATTGATGGATTTCGCAGGGTCTGTGCACAACATCAGCGATAAAGTAAGTACACAATTTCATAAAATGTATAGCTGTAATTGTTTGTTGCATACTATACTTTTAAACAAGACCGTAAAACTTTAGATCACATGGCACACATGAAAGTTGGTCAGCAGCTGATGGTCAAGCATATTCCACTCACCTAAATTCATATTCATTTATGAAGCTGTATTTTATGCACATCTAACACACACAATTACTAAGCGTTATTTAATCAGGGCACAGAAACTTAAAGTGAGTGTTTCAGTATCTGACAGTAGTGAAGGTCGGCTCTTATATACAGAAAATCATACCTTCATACCTTGTTACAACTAAAACTGCAGACTAAGCACTCAGGGGCTCCTGTGGTCCACTCTGACTTACAGAGCGATGCCAATAAGGCAGCAGTGTTGTTTCAGTGCTGCTGTCCTGGCTTGGTGTATCAGAGTCACATTGAGACATGACTCATTATCCTTTTGGCTAATTTCACTTTCACTTCTTCAGCAACCCCCCCATCGAAAGGATTATCTGCGCTTCATCTCCCTCTGACTGACAAATTGATTCTAGTGCCATTTTTTGCAAATACTCATTGTAGGAGCAGTATTAAGCCTAGCCGCTAACATGTCCTCATGTGAAATACATTAAAGTTGATATGACGACTCAAGATGTTATTCTGGTTATTAAGAGATTGCTAAAAACAAATAGAATGAAATAAGAATAAGTAAATATGTATTTTTGGCAGGTTATAGAGTGCTACCTCACCAGTGTGCAGTGCATTATTTTCTAATGAAAATTTGAACTGTTTTAATTAACACATCTTATGTCTTTCATGCTGCCAGAAATCTAAAAACAATTCGAAAATGAGACCCAAACTCAAATTTCTCACATCTAACTGTTGAACAGCCAGTAAGACTTGCACAGTATGTTCAGACTTCCTCTTTAAAATGTGTTTACCACAAAATCTCGGTAGCATTGATTTTGTTGAGTTGTGCATTTTGCAAGCTGTGTTACTGTGCATGTTTTATGTTGTTGTTCATTTTAGATACTAAGGTGCTGGGAGTTGACCTCATAGTGTATTCAGAAGCAAACTGGCTTATTTTTTTTTAAATAGAATTAACAAAATGAATACTAGAGAATGTGAAAAGGCAGGAAAATAAGCCCTTTTCAGTTTTATAAGTATAAATATATGATAACAAGTAGATAAAAAGGCTATAGCCATGTTAGCAGCAATGTTAAGGCAGTATTTTTACGCATCATTAATTTGAGCTAAATGCTAATATAAGGATGCTAAGATGTTAACAGTGAAAATGCTTAATTGCCAGTAGAAGTATTTACTGTTCACCTTACTTGAGCTGCAAGCATGATAACATTTGCTAAATAGCAGTAACACAAAGGACAGCTAAGACTAGTGGGATTAATAAGGTTTGCAGATATTTTGGTAAAAAACCAAAGAATTAGTCGATTAATATTTTGGCATGATTGTAGGATGAGACGGAAGCTTAAGGGATAACCAAAGTTATTACAATTCATCCTGAGCAAGACCTGAATGTCTGCACCACATTTCATGACAGCCCATCTGTCCAGACACCTCATTAATCAAAAATGTCAACCAGTAGTGGCAATAGACAATGTGAAAACAAATGTCAATGGAATCCATCAAATTTGGTGAGATATTTCAGTTTGGACCAAAAATGATGGACAGACAGACAAACAAAAAGGCAGACAGACTTTGCCATTGTCATCCCTGAAGCCATGCCTAAAGCTAAAATGCTAGAATTCCGAGTTTGCACCATAAAATCGCCCCCTACAAGATAAAAATTTAGATTAATCTGTCAAATGAAGTCAAAGTATCTCAAAATTGGAACTTTCTCCTCTTCCATTAATGCCCCCTCTGTGGAACTCGGCAGTATTTAGTTCTTGATCTTCAGTGTCAAAGAGTTCTGGATAGCTACCAATATTTCAATCCTGGTATTACTTTGCCCGCTGCACCTTTCTGTAAGTATTATGAAAGAAAGACCACTTTTGCTCATTGGCGGTTGATAAAAGGGTCACAGACCTACAAAAGCCTTTCCCTCAGTGGGTAAAGGGACATAAAAGGTATGTGTGCATGACTGTTCTCTTCCACCTCCATCCCTAAGACCTCACAGTGCACAGCCAAGAACCCTGCCTTCATCGGGGCCAAAATGGTGCTTTAATGACACTGTATGCCTTACAAGTTTGTTTCCTAGAGAGGCTGTTCCTCTCTCTATATGTTCCTGCATGCATGACACATCACAGATAAGCTTCAGGCAGAAGTCTTTAAATTTGCCTACGCATTACACAATTTTAGTTTGCTGTGCTTCAACCAGAAAAAAGTGAGTGAAAAAAGTGAGGGGAAAAAAGTGGGTGAGGCGGGGAGGATTTATGCCTTTATGCTGAAAAACTCTGAAAGCATCATTTCTCTAAACTTTGGTAATTGTTGCTTTTCATGGTTTGTGTACTCTCAGACTGCTAAGAAGACAATCTTCACCATTTAAGGGTCACTGACCTGATTTTGCCTCAGGGAAAGGAGAAAACAGGAGCTCGATCTAAAAATGTTAAAGTGAATTTTGGTAAATAGCTGGCAGTAATGTAAAGCATGCACAGTTTTAATGGGCCAAACCACCAGTAAGGTCCTCTTAGGTTGCGAGGATGATGTTAAAGCAGTGGAAAAATAAGCTACTTGCTCAGAAAGCTTGATGTGATCATAATCTTCTTTTATTGAATTCTGCTCTGTCTAGTTGTGTCTGATAAATTTCATCAAGTTTTTAATAACTGAAACCGCCACAAGTCACCTACGCAAAGTCAACAATGACGCACATTTTTTTCCGTTATTATTCGCCTCTCTTTTTTTGTTTTATGACATGTGGACGGCTGCTCACCAATAAACATAAACACAACAACATATCTCGTGTACTGAAGCTTTCATAACCTTGTGCATAGAGACATACACAATATCACAGAAAAAAAAACAAGTTAAATAAGAGTGCTCCCTTCATCTTTAAAAAGCCGCTAGAGACAGCAAATGGGACGTCAAAGACGATTACACATTAGACATCTCGCTATATTACAAAGCAGGATCTGTGTCTGACTCCTCTACCCACATCAAGCTTGCTTATGCAACTACCGCTGTTCTTGCTCAGGCAAACAGCCAGTTAGTTAGCTTGTAAAGCACAGCGGCAACAGCAGCTCCAGTATTCACATACTGAGAAATAGCATGGTCATGGTATGTGCATCCTGACTCCCAGCTGGTTGGCTGGCTGCTCCATTTCATCTGTAGGCTCTGTGCCAGTGCAGCATACGGACAACAGTAGAGTGTAATCACACATTATAGAGGCAGAAAGTAATAGAAAAATACCCACTAAGGGAGTGACTTAAAAGTAAACAATTTCTCCAGACCTTGTGTCTCTTTTGTCTTGATTAAAAAGATGTAAAAGAATTTGTCAAGGTTGCCTACACTCCCTGACCATCTGCCCTCTCGCCTGTTATATTTACTGAAATAGATGATGGTCCATGCAAAGGGTTGTTTGCAGCATACATCAAACATTCAGCTTATGATAAAGGCGTCCTTCTGAGACTGTCCTCACCACAAAATGACAGCATTGCTATGCTTAAACTGTGCCTGTTTTTCTGACAAGCAACCTCTTACAGTAATACAAACACTGTCACAGATTGCTTTTTATTTGTGGAATGAAGCATAAAAACAAAAAAACAAAAACAAAAAAAAACTGAGAGAGATGTGACAGTTTTCTTATGTAACTTCAAAGAAAGGTAATGCTGGCAAACAGGCAAACTTGAAAAGTTCTTGGCAAAGCAAAGAAGAAACTTACAATAAACATAATCCCTAGGAGAATGGCTGGATTCCTGCATATATTTATATCCAGTTAACCAACATTCTGTCCGACATTGACTATGTAGTCTGGTTTGAATCCATGGGGAGGCCTCCTTTACATCACCAACCTCCTCCCTCTGCTGGGAGCCTGCAATTTGCAGTTGTGTTTTGGTTTTGTAGTCCCTGGAAGCATCATGTGACAAGTCTTATTGTGACAGGAGCTTGCTGTTGCATTGCAGTCCCAAATGCACTCGGTGATGCTATTCCACAGGGGCATGATCTAGCTGTCCCCCTCGATGAAGCACGGGGCTAACTGCGTGCAACAGAACAAGTCTTAATGAACTGTGTGGCTGGGATGATTGTTGATCTGCTTCTCTCAGCTCTGTTTCTCTTTGTAGTTCCTCTGTGACTGTTAGTGTTGCTGCTCAAGTAACTTCTTGAACAGAGAACCTTTTCAGCTCAGTGTACTTCACTTCTCATGCACTCAAGATCTGATTATACCCTTACCTTGTTTGACTCGGCTTTCCACTGAAGTGCCTCTCGTTTGTATCATTTTTATGTGAAAATACGCAAAAGCTCTATTACTTTTATTCACATTTGCATTCTTTTTTAGAGCACGAGTACTGAAAGGCATAAACTCGGCTTGACAAGGTCACATTGTGACACATCAAATTTATTCAAGGTCCAGGAAGCAGCACCTTTTAAAAAGACAACGGATGTCTATTACTGCACACACAGAGCAGAACCTTGCAAGTAATTTAGTCTTTTTCTTAGGTGTTACTGACATGTGCAAACCCTTAACTACCATTTTATGCTCATTTGCTGTAATGCAGTTTCAGCGTTTTATTTTATGTCTTAAGGGTCTTAAGAAATAGGTTCATGACCAACCTTTTTAGGGGTGGTTGCTCTGGGACATTAGCCATTCCACCAGTAAAAAGAAAGACTCCCCATAAAGAAGATGCCAAAAGAAAGACAATGTAGAGGCAAAAAAGACTGTGAAAATGTAATCTTATTTTAGTCACCATCACAAACTCCATACTCCTTTTAAACTGAACGTCCACATCGAAGAGTGGGCTGGTCGACTGGATCGATGCAGTGGCTCCTGGGAAAGATTGAGAGATTGCCTGATCCAAGTGAGCTGGTTGCAGGAAGAAAGAAACTTTAACTTGAGAATAATTTAACTACATACACATTAACACAGATAGGAAAGGTTACATTCACCCAGAAAAGCTTAAGTCACATTTTGAAATCCAATGCTCACTCGCAGGTTACAGGTCACCAGGTTACAGTCTCACTGGCCTTAGCACTAGGAGACATTAAGAGATTGTGTTAGCTAGTGGTGTAAAGATAAACCGATTTGAATCGGTTATCGGTCTGTGACGTATGAGATCCGAGTGCATCGGTCGATGGA